>CM031923.1:20052299-20133537 GCA_018703695.1 Prunus fruticosa
GCACATTGTGCATAAGAGAAGGAGAGAGTAGGGAGAAGAAGAGATGAAAAAGAAAAGACGCAGAAACAGAAGATGAAGAAGAAAGAGCACAGGAAGAGAGAGAAGAAAAGTAAAAATAAAAAAATAAAAAAAATTCATTTGCTTTCTTTTTAAATTTTAAATTTTAAATTTTTTAAAAAATTTTAGTCCTAATCCAATCGTACACCAAAAGCAGGTACTAGGCTTATCCAGCTTATGACAAGCCAAGCCAATCCAAGACAGTCCCAGTGCTTAGTCCAGTCCATGACAGTCCAGCGTGCCAAACGAGCCCTAAGGCTCTTGTGTTTTAATCTATTAATTATGGTCATTTTTGTCTAGTTTGAACATTAATGTGTGCACGTTGCATATGCAGAGACTTGAACACATCGAGATGCACATTGATGAAATTGTTCAAATTAAAAATTATTGACCAAAATAAAACGTCGAGCAAAATACATATTAATATTTGAATTCCAAAATGAAGTAAGCACAACCATTTGAATTCCAAAATGAAAAATACTTTGCTGTTGTTTTTATTCTCTTATAAAATGAGTATCAAGATATCAGTTTCTTTTTCACTTTACCTACCCACCCACCTATGTACCTACACGCACAAAAACTCAAAACCCTAATGAGAAATGTTCGAATCCAGCACCATGCTAATCTTACCTAGCAACTTTTATTTAGTCAATTTTATCTTTTTAAACAAAGTTTTAATATATATATATATATATAACTAAGGATTAAATTCAATTTAGTACCCAGAACTCTTACCCTTAAGGTATGTTTGCTCATGCACTCTCAAATTTAACAATTACATACCTTAAACTTTTTAATTTTTTGCAATTTGGTTCCAACATTAACTTCACCGTCAAAATTTCAGTTAATTGCTTGCGTGACAGGCCTGGGTCTCACCTATTCGTCTATTATTTTGATGTCAGTTGAAGAGTATTTTTGGATAATTGGTGTCTTCCCTCCCATGAAGAACACATTACATGCATTAATACCAAACCATTTTTGAACAAAATACCCAAAAATACCATTCAACTTACATTGAAGGAAGTGAATTAGTGGGACCCAGGCTTGCCACACAAGCAATTAACGAAAATTTTGACGGTGAAGTTAACGCCAGAATCATATTGCAAAAAATTGAAAAGCTTATGGTATGTAATCGTTAAAATTGAGAGTACATGAGCAAACATACCTTAAGGGTAAGAGTTCAGGGTACTAAATTGAAATTAACCATAAAACTAAACATTACAATTAGAAGGATTATTGCTTATACACAAATCTAAGAATTTTAATTTTAATTTTAGGGTTACTTACAATTTCGTACCCTGTAGTTGCACTCTTAAGACATGTTAGTCCCTATCTTCTCAATTTTAACAATCACATACCTCAGTCTTTTAAATTCGTTACAATGTGGTTTCGTTGTTAGGGTTTCTGTCAAATCTCTTTGTTAGTTGACTACGTGGCACTGTGGGTCCTACATTTTTCAAAAATTTTAATTTTTAATTTATTAAAATATGAATAAAATATTAAAAACCAAAAAAAATTATTAAATTCTCTCTCTCTCTCTCTCTCTCTCTCTCTCTCTCTCTCTCTCTCTCTCTCTCTCTCTCTCTCTCTCTCTCTCTCTCTCCTGATCAAGCTCCAATACCCAACCCTCAAACCTATACCATAGTCACCCTCCATTGCAGAGCAATCACCTAGCGCCTCCTTTCCTTATGACCACCGCGGTGGCGGACGCAGGATTGTGTCGCCATGGGGTCATAGTGTAAAAAAAGGTAGTTGGCGGCGTGTAGTGGTTGGTGGTGGAGGTTGGGGATTAGTTAGGTTTTTAGAGGAGAGGGAATTTTGAAAAAGAAAAAAAAGGTTTTGGGATGAATTGCTGCCGCCTGGGAATTGGAATCGAGTAGATAGGTCTGCTGATGGGGTTTTTTTAATTTTCAAACCTGGCTAAAAACGACGTCGTTTTGAAGCAAGGTTTTTAAAAAAAAAATTAACACGCCTGGACCAAAACGGCGTCGTTTTGGCTAGGCGGCTTTATAAAAAAAGGAAGCTCGCTTCGCGCGTGCGCGCCCTGCGCGCAAGCTTCTTCTTCTTTCCTTTGTTGGGCATTTCGTCGAGCACTTGGTGTGCACCTTGGGGTCGCACGCCAGCCAGCTATGGGGTGACACCAGTCCTTATCCACTACATTTCCCAGCTGCCATGGGGTCGCCTGACCCCATTTGTCCCTAAAGGTATTCAAACCTCTTTTGTGGTAAATTTACTAACCAAGTGTTTTTGTTTTATGAGAGCTTCTCAAATTAAAATTTTATTGGTAAAAAATTAGTTAAAGACTTCTAATTTCAGCCGTATATTAGATGCATAAGATAAATAATTTCTTTTAAATATGTATTAGTTAAAGACTTCTAATTTCAGCCGTATATTAGAAAAGGATATTGACTTGTAGACCAGTGGTTTCATGTTCGAACTTCCCATGGTACCTTGGTAGTGTGTGTATAAGAAAATTTCATCACTTTTGTAGTTTAGACTATCGCTTGTATTAAAAAATAGAAGAAGAGCATTTTCCTTGTTTTATTTGTTTAGAGAAAATTGCATAACTCACTCAAGAGAAAGACTTTTATAAAATGAAAATAAAACTATTTTGATATTTTTAGCCAATAACGCTGTGAAGTGTTTTAATACTTACTAGTGGCACATTATTATTCGGGTTGCTTGCAAATAATGTATGTACTCGTTCGCTTGACAAACAGAGACTGGAGGGAACTGGCGGGAACCCGCAAAGTATAAAAGAAAGCACCGTACTCAGTCCTAATTAATTGCACCAAAAAGCATTTGGTTATCGGTAGTGACCAGTGAGAGCGAGCGAGAGAGATCGAAAGCTATGGAAGGCCACGACGACGACGTTTCAATGGAGGACGCAGTCGTTGAGCCCATGCCTAGGAGAACCAAAGGCAGAGGAGGAAGAGGACGTCTCAGATCACAATCCAAAACCCTAGACCACCCAAACAATCCATTTTTCCTCGATGCGAATGAGCCCCCTTCTCAAGGCTACGCTCCTCAACGTTGTCAGTTCCTCTCTCTCTCTCTCTCTCTCGCATTGCTCTATTTGTCATTTCCTTCGGATTAGGCATTTTTTTCTTTGATGCTCGATTTTCTGTTTGGTTGCTCGGAAAATGCTCCATAACGGGAATTTAGTTGTGAATAATTCCAAATATCACTGTTTTGGTCCCGGATTAAGGAAATAACTGTAGAGCGAGACTGATTTAGTTGTTAGGCTTCGTTTGATTTGATATTAATTCTTAATTTTTGTGCTTGTAATTATTATTTATTTTATTTTTGGCTTAACAAAATGATTATTAGGGCTATTTACGTGTTTTATAACTTCTTCTAGGCCTTTTTATTTTTTATTTCCTCATAATTTTCTTTTTGATTTGTAATGTTTTGTGGACTTCTTTGTTTGGTTGCAGAGAAAGATGAATGAAAATGAAATGACATTTCCTTATTTTGGATCCAAGAAACTACACCTGGCTGTTTCTGAGATTTAATATGATTTACAGTTTAATACTAATTGGCTTCGGGTTTTGGGTTTAGGGCTAAGGGACAAGGCTCTCTATTTGGTCAGTGAGATGTGATAGTAACAAGACTGAATAGTTAGAACTTATGTTTATGTTGTATTTGCTTCTGAACGATTTTCTTTTCTGGTAAGCAAGTGAAAGAAAAGACCAGAAGTTAAGTTCCAAGGAGACCAGAACTACCACTTTGTTCTATACGATTATGGTCTAAGGTTGTTATGAAACTCTAAATGAAAAAAAGTGGCTCCTTGTGATTCAAAAGATAGGATGCACAAAACAGAATGCTTAATGACCCAACAGGGATCCCTCTATATTCTAAACATTATTTTGTGTTTTTCTACCCTTCTTGATGGTTATTACAATCAGCCAAGGAGCATGACGGTGCATATGGCTCTTACAGTAAAAAACAAACTTGGGTTTGTTGATGGTATTGTTTAACAATCTGATGCTTCTTCACCAGATTATGCAGCTAGGCTCATTACATTACAATGATTCTTTTGTGGTTGTTGGATGCTATCTTGAAAGATCTTCATCAAGCTTAAATTTCTGCCTCTTCCTATCTCACTATGATTAAAGCCTTGTGGGATGAACTGTCTTCGTACGGAGACATTTCATCATTTTTTTGGGTACCATGATCTGTCTCTTTCTATTGTTACAATGAGAGGAGTGGGTAATGTAATTTTTTATGGGTCTGAATGATTCATTTGCTGCAATGTGTAGTCCAACTCTTATTCTTGGTATTCAACAAATATGTTTGTCCTTTTGCTGTCACTTAGTAAGGTTGGCTTATTTCTGGGTGACTTTTGGGTTATTATGTGTGCAGCTATTGAAGGATGGATTGTATTGATCACTGGAATACATGAAGAGGCACAGGAAGATCATATTTTGAATGCATTTGGTGACTATGGGGAAATCAAGAATTTTGCATATGAATCTTGACCGTCGCACTGGATTTGTTAAGGTAAGTTTTTATTTTAATTTTTATCTTGATGCTTTCGGACAAAACCTAGGTGATGCTCCTGTTTGAGCACTAATGGTTTTATTATTTAGGATTGAAGCCTTAAGGTAGTGTTTCTTGCCTTAAGATGGTATTCAAATTATCTTCTTTAACTTTCAGATTCATCAAATGTGAAATGGTGTTGGAGTTCAAGGTCTTGCAATTTGTACATGCAAATCCAATTATCTGGATCTTTGAGGTCTTGCAATGTCTATGAAAATTTAGTTGGATCTTAATTCTTATGTTCATCATGGGAATCAAATACTGAGATTCCCATTTCCAAGTTAATGTTTTTGCTCCTATCAAAAAGTTATTTTTGTTTTTGATCACGATGGATGTATTGGTCATCTAAAACCACAAACTATGGCTACCTTCAGTCAGTTATGTAAGGTACTACCCACATCCTATGATTCATATCCCATCAAGTCATCATACTGTGGTTTGGTTAGGAATTTTAGGCATAATATAGACCCTTTCACATGCCTATTCTTTTGTGACGTTTTCAAATCTATGACCTGTCATTTTGCATATCTTACTTTTTTGTTGCCTGTTAATAAATGTACACTTGTCCATTTGAAATTCTTCTTTTGAGGTTTAATTTTCATTGTATCCAATCGCTGAATTTTTGGATGGATTATATACTTGATTCGTGCTTCATCTGCATGGATGCTGTTCTGTCATTCACTCGAAGTGTTTGGGTCTATGAACTATTCTTTTGGTCGGCCAACTCATGATGAAGAAATTTTTTTAGGTTCATGGTCGGGTGGGATCGGAGTATGGGTGAGGGTCAGAAATCGGTCTTCTCTTTGGGCATTAGTTTCTAGAGAGTTTAAAGACATTATTCTGCAATATTTTTAGATTGGAAGGCAGCAGAGATGTAGTTCTTGATTAGAATCTCGTTTGTTATTCATCATTAGTGTCACTTATGGTAATTTCAGTTTTGAGGTGGTGAGGTGGGCTCCTCCACAATCTGTGCTGTGTTTTGTTGATTAAAAAAACTTATCTTCAAAATAAATAAAAAGAGAATGCTGGGACCATACAATTTCTTGGATATATATTTTTTTACTCCAATAGAGGGCTTTACTTAAGAAAAGGGTGAGGAAACGTAGGATACCTGTTTATGCTTATTAATACTAAACGATTTCAGGGTAATGCGCTGATTGAATATGAGACATTTGAGGAAGCTGATGCAGCAATATCAGCAATGAATAGAGCTAAACTTTTTGGTCGGACCATCCTTGTTAATTCGGCTTTCATGACTGGTCCCTTTGGAAGTAATTCAAGAAGGTTCGTTTGCTTTTGCGTTATGTCACTCACATCCCTGATTTTTGCTGTCCTTTACTTCTTGATTATTTTGTATGCCATGGGAATAATTTACCATGCCCTTTATTTACCTTCTATTGATATGCTCACGTAAATTTCTCTATCTGCTCTTTTGAGTGAAGGTAAATCTCTTAGGATGCAATTGTTTAAGCAGCCGGATTTAGCTGTTCTTATAATAATTGATAGCTCCTTCCCTCTTCTCTGCAGATCACCACAATTGAACCGCTCCAGAAGTCCAAGGATAAAATACTGATTTGGGTTCTGCTTCCCTCAGCAACACTATTATACTTGTGCTAGTGAGTAGTGACACAATTTTAATATTGCTTTTATTACAAGGTGCATGTCACTGACGTCAGGCAGGGGCATTCTAACTTTCAAAAGATGTAGGCAAGAATGGAATTTGCAGTACTTACATTTTACTAATTACATGTGTAAACGTTGAGATGGTATATCCTTAATATCCCTTGTTGTAGTTGCTTTCGTTTCGATCTGCGCTTTTAACTGATCGTTGAAGTTCATGCAAATTGCTTAGCAAATGCAATGTTGCTGTTGGAGTTATAATGCTCTGTTTCCTTTGCAATTAGGTCTAGCAGATGTCATAGTTGAGTTTGAACTCTATTCTTCATTTGCAGTCGTTTTTTGTTTTTTTTTTATTTTGGAGATTCACTATTATACCCAATATAGACCAGTCTGCAAATGCGCCAAACGCCAGCATCCGTAAAGAAGCTGTAAGCTTTTACTTCGGAAGAAGCCCCAAAACCCCAGTAGCATCACACTTCTGAACAAAGTATACATCGTAATTGCAAACATCATGCATGATTTTATTGAACAAATGGGGCTGCATTCTATATCGCTCTCGAAAATCAACAGGAGAGTACAACAAATTTGGGATAAAGTAATCTTCCAAAAGATTCTTACCTCGAGAATGCCTACGGTATGTCCACGTTCAAGCCACGACCGACTTGTGAACCATTGTGGCGTCCTTGGCTTGATTGATCAAGCATACCCACTGCCATGGAAACTTGTTCATCATCTTCTTCCTCCTCTCTTTCTTCTTCAACTCGTTTGCGCCTTCTTTCTTTCATTTCTCGCTCTTGACTCTCCAAGCACCTCTTCATGTAAGACATTGAGAGTGGACTATGAAATCTAAAATTTGAGAAATGAAAGGATAGAGAGGATATGGTGTGAGAGGTCTGAGTTGAGGCTCTGGCTTTATAGAGGGATTTAGAAGATAGAGATGACAAGTGGCGCAATTTTAGATGGTGAAAATCTTATCTGAAAATCTGAAATTTGTATTTTATAACAAATATCAACATGTGCCAATCAAGAATCTTATCCGAAAATCTTATCTGAAATTTGAGATGTGAACTTTATAATAAATATGGACAACTGCCAACCGAAAATCTTATCCCAAAATTGAAATGATAGAGAGGATATGGTGTGAGAGGTCTGAGTTGAGGCTCTGGTTTTATATAGGGATTTAGAAGATAGAGATGACACATTGTGCAATTTTAGACGGTAAAAATCTTATCCGAAATATGAGATGTGAAATTTTATAATAAATATTTACACGTGACAACCGAAAATCTTATCCGAAAATCTTATCCAAATTAATCGTTTAAGTAATAAATAAATAAATAAATAAGAGTGAATAGTATTTGTTCTTTGTCATGGCAATGAGTGGAAACACAACAAGACTTTTGCAGAGCTGTCACTATTCATATGAATAGTAACAGCCCTTGTCTTGGCAAATGGGTGGAAGTGCTCTAATGGGAAGTTTAAGCAAACATCCTTCTAAATTAGTGAAAACGATGTACACAATTAAAATTAAGCGTTAATTACAGTTTAGTGACCTGTGGTTACACTCTTAAGACATGTTAGTCTCTATCTTCTCAATTTTAACAATCACATACCCCGGTCATTTTATAAGAGAATAAAAACAACAGCAAAGTATTTTTCATTTTGGAATTCAAATGGTTGTGCTTTCTTCATTTTGGAACTCAAATAGCAATATGTATTTTGCTCGACGTTTTATTTTGGTCAATAATTTTGAATTTCAACAATGTGCATCTCTTTAACAAGCCAATTTTATTTAACGTTAATCTACTTCGATGTGTTCGAGTCTCTACATATGTAACGTGCACACATTAATGTTCAAACTAGACAAAAATGACCGAAGAAAAAAAAAACAAGAACCAAATTGAAATTTCAAACAAAACCATAGGAATCAAAAAGGTATTCAAACCTTTTTGTGGTAAATTTATTAACCAAGTGTTTTTGTTTTATGATAGCTTCTCAAATTAAAATTTTATTGGTAAAAGATTAGTTAAAGACTTCTAATTTCAGCCGTATATTAGATGCATAAGATAATTTTTTTTTAAATATGTATTACATATGTGATTAAAATCCTTAACCAATTCCAAATGTAGTCTTGCATAGTAGAAAAGGATATTGACTTGTAAATCAGTGGTCTCATGTTCGAATTTCCCATGGCACCTTGGTAGTGTGTGTATGAGAGAATTTCATCCCTTTTGTAGTTTAGACTATCATTTGTATTCAAAAACAGAAGACGAGCATTTTCCTTGTTTTATTTGTTAAGAGAAAATTGCATCACTCACTCAGGAGAAAGACTTTGATGAAATGGAAATAACACTATTTCGATATTTATAGCCAATAACACCGTGACAAGTGTTTTAATACTGCCTAGTGGCATATCATTATTCTGGTTGCTGCAACTAATGTATGTATTCGTTCGCTTGACAAACAGAGACTGGAGGGAACTGGCGGGAACCCGCACCGTACTCAGTCCTAATTAATTGCACCAAAAAGCATTTGGTTATCGGTAGTGACCAGTGAGAGCGAGCGAGAGAGATCGAAAGCTATGGAAGGCCACGACGACGACGTTTCAATGGAGGACGCAGTCGTTGAGCCCATGCCTAGGAGGAAGAGGACGTCTCAGATCACAATCCAAAACCCTAGACCACCCAAACAATCCATTTTTCCTCAATGCGAATGAGCCCCCTTCTCAAGGCTACGCTCCTCAACGTTGTCAGTTCCTCTCTCTCTCGCATTGCTCTATTTGTCATTTCCTTCGGATTATGCATTTTTTTCTTTGATGCTCGATTTTCTGTTTGGTTGCTCGGAAAATGCTCGATAACGGGAATTTAGTTGTGAATAATTCCAAATTTGACTATTTTGGTCCCGGATTGAAGTTAGGGAAATAACTGTAGAGCGAGACTGATTTAGTTGTTAGGCTTCGTTTGATTTGATATTATTTCTTAATTTTTGTGCTTGTAATTATTATTTATTTTATTTTTAGCTTAACAAAATGATTATTAGGGCTATTTACGTGTTTCATAACTTCTTCTAGGCCTTTTTATTTTTTATTTCCTCATAATTTTCTTTTTGATTTGTAATGTTTTGTGGACTTCTTTGTTTGGTTGCAGAGAAAGATGAATGAAAATGAAATGACATTTCCTTATTTTGGATCCAAGAAACTACACCTGGCTGTTTCTGAGATTTAATATGATTTACAGGTTATACTAATTGGCTTCGGGTTTTGGGTTTAGGGCTAAGGGACAAGGCTCTCTATTTGGTCGAGATATGATAATAACAAGACTGAATATTTAGAACTTATGTTTATGTTGTATTTGCTTTTGAACGATTTTCTTTTCTGGTAAGCAAGTGGAAGAAAAGACCAGAAGTTAAGTTCCAAGGAGACCAGAACTACCACTTTGTTCTATACGATTATGGTCTAAGGTTGTTATGAAACTCTAAATGAAAAAAAGTGGCTCCTTGTGATTCAAAAAGATAAGGTGCACAAAATAGAATGCTTAATGACCCAACAAGGATCCCTCTATATTCTAAAAATTCTTTTGTGTTTTTCTACCCTTCTTGATGGTTATTACAATCAGCCAAGGAGCATGACGGTGCACATGGCTCTTACAGTAAAAAACAAACTTGGGTTTTTTGATGGTATTGTTTAACAATCTGATGCTTCTTCACTAGATTATGCAGCTAGGCTCATTACATTACAATGATTCTTTTGTGGTTGTTTCGATGCTATCTTGAAAGATCTTCATCAAGCTTAAATTTCTGTCTCTTCCTATCTCACTATGATGAAAGCCTTGTGGGATGAGCTGTCTTCGTACGGAGACATTTCATTATTTTTTGGGTACCATGATCTGTCTCTTTCTATTGTTACAATGAGAGGAGTGGGTAATGCAATTTTTTATGGGTCTTAATGATGCATTTGCTGCAATGTGTAGTCCAACTCTTATTCTTGGTATTCAACAAGTATGTTTGTCCTTTTGCTGTCACTTAGTAAGGTTGGCTTATTTCTGGGTGACTTTTGGGCTATTATGTGTGCAGCTATTGAAGGATGGATTGTATTGATCATTGGAATACATGAAGAGGCACAGGAAGATCATATTTTGAATGCATTTGGTGACTATGGGGAAATCAAGAATTTGCATATGAATCTTGACCGTCGCACTGGATTTGCTAAGGTAAGTTTTTTTAATTTATTTTAATTTTAATTTTTATCTTGATGCTTTCGGACAAAACCTAGGTGATGCTCCTGTTTGAGCACTAATGGTTTTATTATATATTATATAGGATTGAAGCCTTAAGGTAGTGTTTTCTTGCCTTAAGATGGTATTCAAATTATCTTCTTTCACTTTCAGATTCATCAAATGTGAAATGGTGTTGGAGTTCAAGGTCTTGCAATATTTAAATGCAAATCCAATTATCTGGATTTTTGAGGTCTTGCAATGTGTATGAAAATTTAGTTGGATCTTAATTCTTATGTTCATCATGGGAATCAAATACTGAGATTCCCGTTTCCAAGTTAATGTTTTTGCTCCTATCAAAAAGTTATTGTTGTTGTTGATCACGATGGATATATTGGTCATCTAAAACCATAAACTATGGCTACTTTCAGTCAGTTATGTAAGGTACTACCCACATCCTATGATTCATATCCCATCAAGTCATCATACTGTGGTTTGGTTAGGAATTTTAGGAATAATATAGAACCTTTCACATGCCTATTCTTTTTTGACGTTTTCAAATCTATGACCGTTCATTTTGCATATCTTACTTTTTTGTTGCCTGTTAATAAATGTACACTTGTCCATTTGAAATTCTTCTTTTGAGGTTTAACTTTCATTGTATCCAATTGCTGAATTTTTGGATGGATTATATACTTGATTCGTGCTTCATCTGCATGGATGCTGCTCTGTCATTCACTCGAAGTGTTTGGGTCTATGAACTATTCTTTTGGTCGGCCAACTCATGATGAAGAAATTTTTTTAGGTTCATAGTCGGGTGGGATCGGAGTATGGGTGAGGGTCAGAAATCGGTCTTCTCTTTGGGCATTAGTTTCTAGAGAGTTTAAAGACATTGTTCTGCAATATTTTTAGATCGGAAGGCAGCAGAGATGTAGTTCTTGATTGGAATCTCGTTTGTTATTCATCATTAGTCACTTATGGTAATTTCAGTTTAGAGGTGGTGAGGTGGGCTCCTCCACAATCTGTGCTGTGTTTTGTTGATTAAAAAAACTTATCTTCAAAATAAATAAAAAGAGAATGCTGGGACCATATAATTTCTTGGATATATTTTTTTTTACTCCAATAGAGGGCTTTACTTAAGAAAAGGGTGAGAAAACGTAGTTACGTAGGATGCCTGTTTATGCTTATTAATGCTAAACGATTTCAGGGTAATGCGCTGATTGAATATGAGACATTTGAGGAAGCTGATGCAGCAATATCAGCATTGAATGGAGCTAAACTTTTTGGTCGGACCATCCTCGTTAATTCGGCTTTCATGACTGGTCCCGTTGGAAGTAATTCAAGAAGGTTCGTTTGCTTGTAGGTACTTTGCGTTATGTCATTCGCATCCCTGATTTTTGCTGCCCTTTACTTCTTGATTATTTTGTCTGCCATGGGAATAATTTACCATGCCCCTTATTTACCTTCTATTGATATGCTCACGTAAATTCCTCTATCTGCTCTTTTGAGTGAAGGTAAACACACCATATATGTTTATAAAACCCCATTGTGGCATGCCTAGCAATTGTGGTTAGATGCATATTCAATCCATCAAATTGTTTTAGTTTTTCTGCATATACAAATCTCTTAGGATGCAATTGTTTAAGCAGCCGGATTTAGCTATTCTTATAATCATTGATAGCGCCTTCCCTCTTCTCTGTAGATCACCACAATTGAACCGCTCCAGAAGTCCAAGGATGAAATACTGATTTGGGTTCTGCTTCCCTCAGCAACACTATTATACTTGTGCTAGTGAGTAGTGACACAATTTTAATATTGCTTTTATTACAATGTGCTTGTCACTGACGTCAGGCAGGGGCATTCTAACTTTCAAAAGATGTAGGCAAGAATGGAATTTGCAGTACTGACATTTTACTAATTACCATGTGTAAACGTTGAGATGGTAAATCCTTAACATCCCTTGTTGTAGTTGCTTTCGTTTCGATCTGCGCTTTTAACTGATCGTTGAAGTTCATGCAAATTGCTTAGCAAATGCAATGTTGCTGTTGGAGTTATAATGCTCTGTTTCCTTTGCAATTAGGTCTAGCAGATGTCATAGTTGAGTTTGAACTCTATTCTTCATTTGCAGTCGTTTTTTATTTTTTTTTTATTTTGGAGATTCACTATTATACCCAATATAGGAGTCCAGATTATATAAAAATTGAACTTATATGAAATGACTTTAGAAACACACCCAAAGTCCATTTTACAACATAACAAAAAAGCTTTTAATTTCTTTTAAATTACAAAACTGCCATTGATTTTTTAAAACAATTCCAATCCCAAAACCTCATAAAAAAAACTAAAAAACATTCAATAGTGCATCAAAGTAATTTAATAATCAAAATTAAATTCAGTAGGGCAAACTATTATTTTTTGGGTTTTTTTGGGTTTATTTATAGAAATTATATAGCATAGGATTAATTTATAATTTTCTTTTTATTTTAACAACTGGATTATGCCCGGCCCGATTCTATTTCAAACAAAACAAGCAAAGAAGGGAAATCTTAGCAAAGGAAGTTTTACTGTAAGCAGGGCTGAAAATTTGTGTGCTTGATTTTGAGTGTGTATTGTTATGAATTTCGTATGATTCAGAGTGAGGGTCCTCTTCATCTTCAGTTGTCTTCAAATCTAACCATTTTTGTAATTTCACATATTTATCTTGATCTTTTGTTGTTGTTCCTCCTCTCCATGTACAGTCAACAAATATCTTGCAAAATCCAAACGTGTTTTCGCCCATCTCTTTTCCAATCGAAATTAGCCTTCTCCTGTCCAAGATTTGAAGGGTAAGTTCGTGCATATCATATCAAGAAAGCTTTTTCCATCTTATGCCACGCCCACGTAGACTCCAAAAACAGTGTAAAAGTGGGTCCTCCTTCCCCTACACGAGATACTCTTATCTGATTGTGCGCATGAAGATTCTGATTTTGATGATAAGTGCATCTTTTCACTGTCTCATATGGTGGACCCTTTCTCCGGCAGGAAAGGTGTAAAGCCCATGTAGAGGATGTTTTACCTTGTTTGCCCAAAATTAGAAAAAGGGAGGGTGTTTATTTTTTTTAACATTCATCGTCAAAGTGTAATGATGTTCAAATTTGAGATTATTAATCTATAAATCACGACTTTTTTAACTAGATTAGAGCCCGTTGACAAAGAGAATGGTTGGTTCGAACAAAGATGTTTATTTTTTTTGTCCAACGGACAAAGATGTTGAATGACAATTATTTGTAAACAAATAATGCACAAAAAAGTATATGGATCGTGCATTTTGTGTCAAAAAGTTTATGGATATGTTTCAATTTTTCTAATGGTTCTCTGCAATTGGTTGAGCGGTTCAACGTATGTGACCTCAAATTTTGTCTAGTGGAGGATTGAATTGAATTTTGTATACTCACTTTAGTATAATCACGCGTGTTGTGCTTGTAGCCATCCTGAATACATGAGTGATTGCTTCTTGATCATGTCATTATGGATGAAATCAATAAGGCAGGGAATAAAAAGTGAGAAAGAGGGAAAGACGCAAGGAGTAGTGACATGGTTTTTTGTTTTTGTTTTTCTGTTTAAATTTAACAATGAAGTAGTGATATTGTTAGTCGTATGCAAATGTGGGCGATTCCTGATTATTAACATATGGGACACGAGACACATCAACAATAAAGGCGTGGTCGACTAAGCATCATCACAGAGGTAAGAATTACGAGACCTAATGTAAGGCCACCTATGTTATAACAGGCGAACGAGTTATAACACGTGATCATATCATAAAACGAGAAGTACATAATAATTAAGAGTACCAGCTAAAAGTTTTGTTTTGTACCTCTTTGTGCCCTTGATAGAAAGCTACACAAGCAGAGGAGAGCTACGGAGACTTTTGGCGACGCCTTAGCATATGTTATAAAACACCCACGTGCCTCCTTGACACGAATTCAGCAGAAAAACGTAGATTTTTGTGGTGTGAGTGGTTGGTAGCATCCAAAACTTAAGTTTGTTATGGTCGAAAATCGGAAAATAGTTTGTCCCTACTAGCCTACATCATCTACCCTACTTTATTATATAATGTTTCTTTTTTGCCCTATTCTCTTTTTCTTGATTGATTGACAAAAACTTGAGAAATTATCCATGCCTCCTCATCAATACAGCAGCCTGCCGACATGACTTTAGAATAAAAGAAAAGAAAATAAACTGTTGAAAAAACGGAAAGAAAAAGAAAAGAAATTTTAAAAAATGAAATAAAACTTTAAATATAGGGAAGGGGAAGGAGAGGCAAGACTTGTCTAAAGAAAGCTTTTTTCCATCCTATGCCAGTGCCGCGCCCACGTAGGCTAACATAGGGTAAAAGCGGGCCCTCCCTCCACAATCCGATACATTAAGATTCTGGTTTTTTTTTCGGGTAGATTATGAACTACCAAAATGGTAAATGTTGTTGGAAGTTATTTCTTGTTTAATACCCATTTTTTCTTATTTGGATTTGGTCTGCTCTTTTTTTTTTTGGTTGGTCAAGATGGATTTTGTCTCCTAGTTACGTAAACGATACTGGATCTTAATCAGGTTAGGAATTCAACTAGGATATTACCAGTGGCCCACAATAAATTATTTTATGTGCTGGGGTTTTATGGATCAATAGTTCATAATCTATTCAGAGTAAAGAGGTTTAATCCTACATCTATAAGGATATCTTAAGAATCCTTGAAGGGTAACAGTGGTGAATATAGGATTTAAAAGCCGCGGTTGGCGGAAACTTACGTATTAAACTCGACGGTACAATTGAATTTCATTAACAAACACTAATGAATTGGTTTTTAATTTAAGAACTAGCCTCTCCGCACGCGCTTCCGCGCTTGCGAGATGCTTTTTTTTTTTAAAATAATAATTTATTTTAGAATTAAAAAAGATAATGGGTAGTTGTGTTCCATAAAAAAGAGGATCTATTATCTGATTTTTCTTTTAATTTAATTTTTTTAATATAAAAAAGTGTGAATTTACCATATTATCCTCATTTAATTAATAATTTCAATTCTTAATGTTTGTACCAAGGACATTTCCTGGTATTTTGAATGTTTCACCATTCTCTGCCTTTTGCTTTATATATATAGATTAAGAAAGAGAATCCCATAAAAAAGAAAAAGAGAGAGAGAGTCCAAAAAAAACAGAAAGAAGTTGTGTCCCATGAAAATAGGACCCCATGTTCTTATTTTGGGTTTAAAAAAAAAAATTAATATATTATATCATCCTTATTTAATAAAAAGTTTCAATGCTTAATAAATTCATTAACCAATGGTAAGTTTTGGTATTTTGAATGTTTTACCATTTTTCACTTTTGGCTTTATATATACTAGCCTAAAAAATATAATGGGTAGTTGTATTCCATAAAAATAGAATCCATTATTTGATTTTTCTTTTCATTTTTATTTTTTTTAATATGTAAAAGTGTGAATTTACCATATTATCCTCATTTAATTAATAATTTCAATTCTTAATGTTTGCATTAACCAAGGACATTTTATGGTATTTTGAATGTTTCACCATTCTCTGCCTTTTGTTTTATATATACTAGCCTCTCCGCACGCGCTTCCGCGCCTCGAGAGGCTTTTTTTTAAAATTAAAATTTATTTTAGAAATAAAAAAGATAATGGGTAGTTGTGTTCCAAAAAAATAGGCAATTATCTTATTTTTCTTTTAATTTTAATTTTTTTAAATATGAAAAAAGGTGAATTTACCATATTATCCTCATTTAATTAATAATTTTAATTCTTAATGTTTGCATTAACCAAGGGCATTTTTTGGTATTTTGAATGTTTCACCATTCTCTGCCTTTTGCTTTATATATATATATATATAGATTAGGCATGTGCCCATTGAATTATTTATATATATTTTTATTTGAATTAAAAAGATAGCAGGTAGTTGTTGTCCATAAAAATAGGACTCATTATCTGATTTTTTTTAAAAAAAAATTAATATGAAAAAATGTGAATTTACCATATTATCCTTATTTAATTACTAATTTCAATTCTTAATGTTTGCATTAACCAATGACATTTTCTGGTATTTTAAATGTTTTACCATTCTCTACCCTTTGCTTGATATATATATATATATATATATAGATAGATAAAAATAATTTTGGCTTTCAACTAAAGAATTTTGAAGTAAAACTTTCACACATGTTAAGTACAACCCATTAACACACTAAAAGGCCTATTAACAACTTCATAAATAAAGGGAGCTGATTTCCCCATTCCTTTTTTCTCCACTTATACTCCCTTTTACTTTTTAATACTTTTTAATCAATTTTGTTCTTTCTCTTTCCTATTCTATCCTTAAAAACTTAATTTCTTACTCGATTAAAGGAAAAAAATAATATTGAAAATGGAGTGCAAATTGGAAAATTAAGTATAAAGAAAAAGAACTAATATAAAAGTGAAGTAAAAAGAAATTAATGTAGGGTAAGGGTAGAATAGGAAAGAGAATGAACAAAATTGATTAAAAAGTATTAAAAAGCAAAAGGGAGTGGGGAAATCATATCCCTAAATAAAACCATTAACAACCTAACCCATTAACAAAACCAAAAAACCTTAAAACATTTGATAAATAACACATTGACAATCAAACCCCTTTAACACAAGAATTAAATAACCCAGCCCATTAACACAATAAACTCATAACTCAACCCATTAATAGGCATCAGAGTTAATGATTAAGAGAAAATGAGAGACATAAGATGAACAAAAAGAAACCAAACCAGACTCACACTAGACATAAGATAAAGCTAAGACAGAGGTAGAAATCAGATTTCCACCTTGCCAACAATACCATCCACATAGAGGAAGCGGCAGGAAATTTTCTAGGTTATTTGTTGGTATTAGAGAAAATTTTATCTTTCAGCTGCCCTGAATTTCAAGCTATACTATTGTGGTAGATGATAATCTAATTTCATAAAATCTAGATAAGGTCAATGACTAAAATATAGTATCTAATTTTACAATAATGTAATTAAAAAACATTAAAATTACACACATTGCCACTCCTATATTTCACAACCATTAACCCTTACATAGCCATTAAAGCCTTACAAAATGACATTATAAACCCTAAACCCTTACAAAATCACACAAACTACCCAAATACCCCAACACCCAACAACCCACAACACTTCATTCAATGGGAGAGGCCAATTCTAAGCTCCTCTTTTTGTTCATTCCAAATCCATACATCCCTCCCAAAATGAAGCTTGCAAACAGAACCCACGAAGCCACAAACAATATCCAAACCACCTTTTCTCTTTGTCTTGCCTTTGCCACTGATTTCTCCAACTTGTTCCGCAATCTTAGAAGCTTAGGAATCACTGCCTTTGACCGGTCACACATTTCTGCATAAAACCATACCAAGACTTGGCAATCCTTGTTCGCATCATGTACCTTTGCTACACACATGGAAAATTGCCTCCCATGATTTGAATATGTCCAAAAGAGGTTCGAATTGTAGCAACCTTGCCACACCAACACATCGGCACATGTTCATCCATTTTAGGAATTGAATTGCTTCTTGATCTTCTTCTTCGCAAAATGAGTTAGGGCAAGTTCTATGAGCAGTTTCCTATGGACTCAATCTTTTGGTCTGAAATTAAAGACTTGATGTTGGGTTAAAGGAGCTAGCGATGACCTTTGAATGGGTGCCAAGGTCTGAGCGGAAATATTTTTATTTTCCATAAATGCCCTTCAAGTGGATAATTTGGACTTAGCTATCAGTGTGGTAGGTCCCGCATCTGCCACGTCAGCATTTAACTTCTAACAAGATAGTTAATCTAATGGCCGATGTAAATAGGTTAGATTTTGAAATGTTGGATATCATATTAGTAAAATTGAAGCATCGAGGCCCATATTGATACACACCCTAAATCTCGATGGTGTGAATGTCGTTAATCCTAATTTTTTATCAACAAAAATATAATATACCTAGTGCTTCAATAGACAAAATAGTTTAACTAATACATATTCACTAAAAACCACGTACATTTGGACAATTTATGACTCATCAAAGGTAAAAGCGTGGTCGATTTGTCATTATCGAAAGAGGTAAGAGCCACGAGGCATAGGATCTAGGAGAATTTCTTTGATAAAACTTGGGGAAAAGCAAAGTACATAATGACGGAATGTACCAACTAAAGAAACTTTGTTTTGCAGTGCACCTTTCTGTTTTTTTCTTATCTTTTTATGTCCCGTTGAGATAATAAAGCCACCCAAGTACACTTGAGAGGTATGGTCTTAATTTGACACTTTGGCGACTCATTCCTGGCATGTCTTAGAAAAGACCAAAACTTTTTTCTTGATTGACAAAAGGTGATATACTTCCTCATCATCAATCTAGCAGCCTTTCTGTGCTGCCGACATGCTACAATCTTGAACACGTAGTGGAGTATGGGATGGATCATCATGCCTCTTGAGTAAGTAATTAATTATCAATGGTGTCTTCAACGTTTTTTTGTGTGGATGTTGACAATGACATGAGTAGTATTGAATAAAATCTGGGGACCCTCTAATAAATTTATGGTTCGGGAAAAAATTATATTTGTTAAGAAAACGTTTTTGTTATGAAAATTTAAAATGTCATGATCATGTATGAATCAAAATTAATGTGCATGGTCTTTGCCCCCTTTTTAATAAAAATAAAAAATAAAAAATTGTGTGAATGAACGTGCGCAGATTTTTGTGTCCAAGATCTTATCTAATGACGGCACTTGATTGATTATGTTTCGCACTGACACTCAAAATAAGTATATACACGTTTCTGTGCTCGAAGTGAAGTTTTCATCACCAAAGATTATAAATGTGGCTCATTGAACCCGACCAGACGTGTTCGAATTATTATATGGAACTAACTTCCCCGACCTTATTTGTTGTGGTTGGGTCTATCTGTTCTCACCCGATCAAAACACTTGGATGAAGTTGCCATGAAAGTCCCCCATCTGGGACAAGCTAACCGTACCAGGACCAGTTGGGACTTAGTCACAGACTACTCTCCTAAAAGAGAAAACTTACCTATATCGGGGATACTAGTGCGATGCTCTCCCACGTCAATCACCTATTGCTATGTGTTTTAATTTTCCAACATGTAATGTGTGATAGGTTTGGGATATTGCCACGGTGACATCCCTGTTGCATGTAGGCTCTTTTGCCCCTAAACCCACTTCATAAGCCAATTGTTACAGTATGGTTGAGTTGGTAATGTTCGTTCTCTTCGCTATCCAGGATCAAGTTTGAGTTCAGCTGCCGACAATCCTCTTGGTGGGTAATTTGTAAAAACCAAAAAAGGGCTTAAGACCCCCTCTGTAAGTCATCAAAGAGACCTTGATATGCCATACCCCTGAGATGGGTAGCCGGCTCCCCCTAAATTTTTTGTTTAAAAAAAATAAAAAAGCTTTAAGAAGTTACGCAAATTTGAGACATGTAAAACAAATAAAAAAGATATTTTTAGGTCTAGCCAGAAATGAGAGGCAAGACTTGGCGTATGGGGCTTTCTGAAAAGACCTTCTGATGTATAGTATTTGTGAAAAGTTGGGAAAGCAAATATAAAATATAGGAAGTACCAACTCGGATGTTGTGTAGATACATTTTTGTTTTTATCTCTTTATTTCTTTATCCATTAAGATAAAGCTCTACGTAGATCAAGTGATGGACTTGAAAAGCACCCCCATCCACTTGACAGTCCCCTCAATTACACGAGTTCAACAGAAAACCAAAGCTTGTTGTGTTGTTTTGTGTTGCCTTGTATTCTATGTGGCAATTGGATCCACAACTTTCTTAATAAGTTTATTGTGGTTATCGAAAGTTGTTTGATTGACTAGCCTGCATTTGAATTTCTTTTCTTGCAAATCACAATTTGACGTATATATGTAAATTGTTATTAAAATTTTCATAAAAAAACTTATACACATATCAAATTGTCATGGATAGAATTCTAATATGCTCCCGTTGTTATTTCAATTACTTAATATTCTTTTGGCTTCGTCTCCCACATTTTCTCTCTCTCTCTCTTGATTGAAAGAATACGTGACAAGTCATCTGTTGTGCCAACATGCATGCTACAATCTGTTATGCCGACAAGCATGCTACAATCTTTTTTTCATGTTCATGAAAATAAGAAAGAAAAAAAGAATATTAATCAGCATGCAATTTGAGCACGTGGAGTATGGGATGAGATGGGATGACTGTAGGCTCTAATTAATTAAGCAAATAATTATACATCAGCGGCGTGTTCAACCTTTTGCTATATGGTATTGACTTGGATATCGGGGCAGGGAATTTTGTGCTCAATTTTTTTCGATGAATATTGTGATTCAAATGAGTATATAAATTTTAGTAATTTAATTAAATAGTTAAATAATATCGGATTCAAGTGATTTTTTTTTTATAGAAATGATTTTTGAATGAATATATACAAAATAGACTATTTGACTTAGTGAAATATAATACGGAGTGGATCCTACAAGAGTGTCTCTAAATACTTATTTGAGGGATCCATCAACCATGGGCGGAGCCAATGAAGGCTCACAGTGGTCAAGTGACCCTTCTCATGTTTAGCATATTTGATCTTTTTACATGTTTGTACTTGATTTTTTTATACAGTATTTCTGAAATTTGACCATTCTTACCATCTTACTTTGCGAAAACTACAAAAATAAAGACGAAAACTTTTGTCTCCCATGTCACTAACTTATGCTACTTTCCCTTTTAATTATTTATTTATTTGTAATAACTTAATAATTATTAACCTAATTACCTAAAACTAAAAGCATGACACTTACCCTAAAAAAAAACTCAAAAGCATGACAATTCAAATTGAAGATGGACAACCTATGCTTTGTTCTAAATATTTTGGAATGATGTAGAAATTAATACAAAGGATTTTATTATCAGATGAATTTTTTATTTTTATTTTGTGTTAATCTTGTTATTTGAGGTTGACCCCTTTTGATAGATTTTCTGGCTCAACCAACGGTAGTCTCTCTCTCTCTCTCTCTATATATATATATATATAGAGAGAGAGAGAGCTGCAGAGCGGTCCCTTAATTGTGGTATATATATATATATATATATGTATAGAGTGAGAGAGAGCTGCAGAGGGGTCCCTTAATTGTGGATTTGAGTATATTATATTTCCAAAATTCAAACTAACTATCTTTTAGATATTCCTTCAAAGACCACTCAATTAATTGAGGAATCCCACAGTAAAAGGGGGTTGCGCGTGTGTATATAGTGTGGGAACTGAAAGATACAAAGCTAGGATGAAGACAAAAGTAATTTGGTAAAACTGAGAAATCACCACAAAAAAGAGAAAAAACAACTAAGGAAGAACACAAGAATCTACAGATGTTTGATTATGTGTTTATGTACTCTCTAGTGATCTCTCATTTCACTAGAATAATATGAATAACTTTGATTTACAATCAAACTCCCTTAGCCCCTATGCAAAACCCTAGTTCTCTATTTTTTCTCACCCTTACTCAATCTTTTGGTGCCTCTCTTGTACTCTTGTCAACTTTATTTAACCCTCATAAAATCCTATTTATAGTACTTAGGTTACAATTAGACCTGAAATAGGAAACTAAAAGTCTCAAAAATAATAGATAAACCACCTTCCGATAAAGCGGGAAAATTGATAATCGATCGGTCGGCTAACTACTAGTCACTCGATTTGCGACAAATTGTGACTGGTTGGTCTACTCTGACTGGCTGCCTTGTTGCTGCTCCAAAAACTACGCTCTCAGTATTAAAGGCCGGTCCTCATATTCCAGTTGTTTTTCCTACTTCAAAACTTGAATCCAAAATGACGAGCGAACTACGACAATCTCCACCTTTGCGAACCATCACCCAATAAGTATGGTTGTTGTACATTCTATAACCTCTTTCACCTATTGAAAGCTGTCCTAACATTCTTCAAGAAACTTCACCGGGATGAGTTACTTATTTGGACAAATTCTCTATATGTCGGGAAAGATATAATTTCTTTGTAGTGAGGACCGGTCCGGTTCTTGGAATTTAAAACCCATTTTTAATCGATTTATTTCAGTCCCTTTCAGCCGGTTGTGGATAGTTCTTGTTCGGTCAAAATCCCAACCCTAAGATTTTTGTAACTATCTTAGTTAGTGGATGCGTTTGTACCTATCATATCTTGTCCAACCAAAATGGAGCACAATAACTTGTGCGCTCATAATAATATTTAGAAAATAAATAAATAAATTTGCATCAAAATTATTGATTTTCCTTCTTAGGAAAAAAAAAAATAAAATAAATGATGGACTTGGAGGCATGATGTGCATGCCTTTCTTTACCTATCAGAAAGATGTTAACGTTTGCCTTGTCCTCCCTCTGTTGTGCCTGCATGCAACAGATGACCCGGCTGGCTTAGCAATCAGAATTGACTGGCGTACCAGCACTGTGCTTGCTGGATAGGGATAAGGATATAAGAAAGTGACAATTAGCCAATGTTTATATGCAAACCTACCAAGACAAATCCAAATTTTCAAAAAATATCCCTGAGGGACATAGGCATCGGTTTTCATGAATAAGATGTGATATTCATATTTATTGTGGTCGTTTTCTAACGTGTTTTTTGTTTGGTTTGAAAAATAAAAAGAAATAGGCAAAATACGAGAGATACCGGACACAATAAATGTGTAAATGACTTGAGTTTATATATTTGGACACGATAAATACCTGAACCCTAAACCCTTTGCAACCCTACCAAAACTTCAACAAAATGTTTCCAGCCACAAGAAAGAATCAGGCGAACTATTATACTGCTGAGCTCAGCCAGAAAATGCTTCTGAAAATTGCATGGTAGTTTATAGCTGTCACAGGATTAGAGAGAGGAATATCTAATTAAATATGCATGGTTGCTTTCTTCGTACCATTCGAATTAAAGGGAGAATGCTATGTAGCAGCTGGCTACATGAGACCGACTAGTGGCTCACGATGTGCACCATATGTGCACGAGAAAATCAGATGTACCCTAGGACACATGTCAGCAGGCTGTGGTTTGTGACATTAAATGACCAATATTGTATTTTCCTATATATATATATTCTCTTTTGTGACATTAAAGGACCACTTCGTTATTGTAAGAGCATCTCTAACCGATATGTCAAAAGTGCCACATAGACATTTAATGGCTAGAAATAACATTTCACATCACTCCAACCGAATTGTCAAAGCTGATGTAGAATGAAGGCTGTAGGTTCAACTGTTACTTTTGACATCCCAAAGCAAGATGTCATATGAATATTTGATTATTTTTTAAAGACAGCTAGCTGTTACTTTCATTTATTATTTTCCTTTTTTTTTTTTTTTCTTCTTTATCTTGAATGATTTGACTGTTACAATAATTATTTATTTGACATATCGGGTGGAGTGTAAATGTCAAATTTTAAATTTGATGTTTGGTATTTGATATCTCCTCAGTTTTTCCTGTTACCATTTTCCCAGTGCCACCCTGTTTCTTCCTTATTTTTGTGACACATGTCCTCTCTCACTTATCATTAACCTAACTTTGTTAACTTATCATTGAAACTAAAAAAGCAAAAACCCAGCAGCCAACGACGAATCACCCACCCAACTCCAATAGCCGACCCCCGCGCCCCCCCTTCTGCCCGTTATGGTGAAGATGATTTGAGGAGAATCAATTGTTGGTTTTTGGGAGGAAACAGATCTGGCAAGCATCCAAAGTCTCCAAGGCTGAAATTTTGAAGAACTGAAAGACCTAAAAAAGAGACCTTTCAAGATTTCCCGGCATCGTTGAGGCGTCTCGCATGTGGTCGTTTGGAGAGAAAATTTTGATTTGGTGAGGAAGGGAAAGCAAGGGTCACGGTTGATGATGCACTCGAAGTGGAGATTAGGTGGCTTAATTCAACAATCTTGATCTGGTTTGGCAATTTTAGGAGAGAGACATGGAGGCTTGGGGCGGTGGGGGCAAAGGAGGTTGCAAATCGCTTTTGAATAATTATTATATTTAATTTTAATACAAATTAGTAGACTTAACAGAGTTATGTTAATGTTAAGTGAGAGAGGACATGTGTCACAAAAATAAGAAACAAACAGGTGGCACAGGGAAAATGGTAACAAGAAAACTGAACTCCCCTTGGAGATGCTCTAATGGCCCTTTGTGGTTAGTGGCTTTTTTTAGCTGAATTATGAATGCAATCCTAGAATTTCTCAATTAAAAAAAAAAAGGAGAAAGAGAGGTTGGTGAAACATTTAAACTACCAAAAAGTATCATTAGACTATCTTCAATGGAGCTATCAATTTAAAAACATCTAATTTTGTGTTTGATGGATTAGAGCATCTACAATCATATATACTCCTTATTTTCTAGTTAAAGCTTAGCTAAAAATACTATAAAGTAGGCAACTCCCTATAAAATTTTAACTCCAACCGGACTCCCTAGTTTAGGAGATCATAAATGCTTTCATTCCTTTTTAATTTAACATAAAAGCTCATTCTCTATATAAACTAATAACAAAAAATTAGTTAATATTAAACAAAATGTTTAAAATAATAATATTAAAGTAAAGTAGCATTTAATTATAGGGAGTCACTAGGAATCCTTTCTCTCTCCTCATATTTAGGAGCTCCTAGACGTGTCCCTATTTTAGGAGGTGGATACAGAGCATGGGTGAAGTTGTATTTTTCTAATTCATCCCTAAAATTTATTTAATGAGGTAATTTAAGGAGTCCATAGTTGATAATTTAATATCTTTGCCTAAATCTCCTTCCATCTGATGTGTTCAATAATGGAGTTATTTTATTTATTGGATAAAAATTGCATCCAACAATCAAACTGATTGAAGCCAAAGCTCGAATACCAACTGTTGCAATGACACTTTGAGCAAGATACAAATTACACGTTGTTGATTCTAAGAATACCCAATTAATTTCAGAAGAAACACATGTAGAGTTAAAAAAAAAACTCAATTAAGAGAGTCTAGTTCTCAATTTTAGAGAAGAAACACATGTAGAGGAAAAAAAACTCAATTAATTTAATTCAATATTTAAAATTGTTTACTTAGAGCATCTGTAATGGTGGGGTCATTTCAATAAATTGAACTTTTGAGTTGCATTGGTAAAGTTCAATTCATTTCAGGGATAATAAAATGAACTCTGAAATGAAATTCATTTCAATAAGCTGGCACATAATAATAACTCTACAGCCTCTCTCTTATTGACACATGGATAACATTACTTTTAAACAATTTCATTACATTTAGTTAGTGTAAAATAGCTGTTACTTCTTTTTTCAAAACAACTAGCTGTTTCTAATTTATTTCACTGTTAAAAAAAAACATCTAGTTATTATATATACTAGCCATTACTGGTTTGTTTCAGTTTTCAAAAAAAGGATAGCTAATTATATATTAGCCATTGCTAATTTATTTCACATTTGAAAAACACAAATGGCTAGTTCCCTTTTCAAACGGCTAATTATTTACCTATAAATACATATATAGCAAACAACGCTCCCAAAACTTCCTACACCCACAAAAAAATTGTTTATGTTGAAAATTTATTTTTCAATAAAAAATGAGCAACCAAAGAAAGGGAACTCATTTAACTATAGGGAGCAAGAAAAATTACTGTGCACAGCCTATGTTGAAATTTCGCAAGATCCAAAATTGTAGGTACCGACTAACATTTGGATGATCTTTGGGTTCGCAAGAAAATTTTGTTATTAATTATATATATTAAAAATTGGTCTATGTTTAAAGATTTATTTAAAACCATTTTAATTGTATAATTCTTATTGTAATTAATTTTATTTATTTATTTTATTCAATTATTTAAAAAGATATTAAAAAAATATAATTTTTAATTTATAAGCTATTGAACTGCCCCACTGCAAGTGAAACTATACTTAAATTCAATAGCTACAAAAAAGTTCAATAAATTGAATTAGGGATATTTGTAGAAATGTCACCTGAACTTTTATCTTAGTTTCAATTTGTCACCTTAAAAAATAATTTAAGAGAAATGTCACCTGAATTTTTCAAAATCCATAATTTGTCACCTGACTTTAACATCATCCAATTTTCCATCTATTTTGAAGGGTATTTTAGTCTTTTTATTTTCAAGGGTATTTTAAAAATGGAAAATTAATTATAAAAAAAATTATATATCTTTTAAATAATTAAAAATGAAAAAAAAAACTTCTCTCTTTCCCCTCTTTATCTTCGACACCAACCATCACCACTTTATTTGAATACAATTTAAAATAAATAAATCAATAAGAGTTAACTTAATAAATAAATAATTAAAAAAAACATAAAACTAAAAAATCAAAAAAATGAAAGACACCACCTCCAATCCTCCAATCCCAACAGCCAGCTGCCATTGTTCTCTCTTCTCTTTCTCCCCAACAACAACCCACCACCCAACTCCGTTCCATCTCACCCCTTATATATATATATATATATATATATATATATATATATATATATATCTCGTCCTCTTACAAGAACAAACCCTACCCCACTATCCCTAGTTGCTCACCTAGATTTTCCAACCCATCTCCACCCCAATCTCTGCCCATTCGGGGTCACCCCACTTCTCTGTCTCCATCTCTCCCCTTTGGCCATGCCCATCCTTCCCACCTCTTTGTTGCTAGGTCCTTCTTTCCCTTGACAACCCCCATCCTTTTTTTCAAGTTTTTTTCATTTCTCTAATGTTTTATTTTATTTTTATTTTTGTCTTATCAGTTTTTAAAATTTGCCAATATGTTAAAAAGGGAAATCAGGGCTTTTTATATTTAACCCCATCCATTTTTATATTTAAGTTTTTTTTAATAATAATTTTTTCCATTTTTAAAATACATTTGAAAATGAAAAGACTAAAATACCCTTAAAAATATATGAAAAATTGGATGATATTAAAGTCAGGTGACAAATCATGGATTTTGAAAAATTCAGGTGACATTTCTCTTAAATTTTTTTTTTAAGGTGACAAATTGAAACTAATGTATAAGTTCAGGTGACATTTCTACAAATATCCCATTGAATTATTGAACTAAACTGTTGAGCAACCATTGCAGATGCTCTTATACAAGCAGGAGATAACACTTGCATTGAACCAAGGAAAACCTATTTATTATAAATAATTATATCATGAACCTAGATAATACTTTGCAGATCTTAACCGAAAAAATATTATTCCAAATGAATGTCCTTCCTCGTTCATGAATTAATGGTTCATGTTGGTAAATACTATATGTTTGCATCACACTTCCTTGGTATCTGATTTTCCAATTTTCCTTCAAGTGTGACAGCTAATTTTTTTTTATGACGTACGGAATGTTAGGATCCCAAGGATAATATTCTTTTTAGGTTATCTTTTGTTTCATAATATATATAAGGATTTTTGACCGAAATGGTTCCCTAATCATTGCTTGAGTTTTATTTCGGTTCATGAATTAAAAATTTAGAAAATTTGGCATAAGTCCAATTATGAGGATAGACTTTGGGTGCAATCCACGCAGAAATTATTGTTGATCCAAGTCCTTTGAGATTTGCGCCACATAAGATTACATGCCTATTTCTATTTATTGATATTTACTTTTTTTATTTTTTATTTTTTATTTTTTGTTCCATTTATGTACCTAAAACATAAATAAGGTAAATTATGAATTCCTAAAACTGGTAAGTTATTGTTTTGTAGGATATTAATTATCATATTTGATTTGAATTTAATTGCAAATCTATTTATTGAATTCTGACATTTTCCCAAGTTATACCGACATCAAAATTTGTAATAAGAGTTCATAAAAACTTCATACCTTAACAATAGGTAAGGTTGTAAGATCTCACATCGACCAACGAAGAAGGGGTGATGTGCCTTAAATGTACATACCTGCATCCATCTAGCACGAGGCCTTTTGGGAGCTCATTGGCTTCGGAGTCGTAGGAACTTCCGAAGTTAAGCGAGTTGGGGGCCAGAGCAATCCCAGGATGGGTGACCCACTAGGAAGTTGGTAGTGAGCTCCCAAAAACAAAACCGTGATGGCCATAGAGGGGGGGCCCAAAACGGACAATATCGTGCTACGGCGGAGCCAATCGGGATGTGACAATAATGGTATCAGAGCTACTCTGCCATGTGGTGCGAGTGTGCCAACGAGGATGTCGGAAAAATTAAAGGGAAAAAAATTGTTTGGCAGGTGAAATTCATAAAGAAATGTCAAACCACTGATCTGCTTGTAGAACTTCCAATTAAGCATCAAATTCAGGAATTGATTAATGCTGGAGGCTAGAGGGCATCATTATGTCTAATGTGAGTGCATTAATTTCTTGAGCAACTATGTTTTATTTAAAGTGATGAATGTTAAAAAGATTTTGTAGTTTGATGTTATTGTTGGTGTTAGCCAGTGAAATCCTTTGTTAAAAAGATCTGCTAGGTTCACTTGGTGTACTCGGTGTTATGAGATGCGGCAACAAAAGAACAAAAGAATGGAGTTATAATTTTAAATTTGACTGTAATTTAATTTGTTTTATTATGTGTATTTTCTTGTTGGTTGTAATTTTAAATTTAATATTGGATTGTTTTATTATTTTTGTCAAAGAATAGTGGTTGTTTCAATATGGGAATTGGGCCAATTGTGATGTTTAAGGCCCAATTTTTTTTAAAAATCAGATGATCTTGAAGCTTAAATACACAAAAAAAACCAAATTGGGCTTACAGCAAGCCCAAACCGTGAGAACCGGAAACCGGCAGGTTCGGGTTGGTTTGGATTTTGGTATGAATTTTAAGTAAAATCGGTCCAAACCGAATCGGTCTGTATTTTCGGTTAAGGTTTCATATTTTAACAAAAACTGGTCCAAACCGGACCGTGCCCACGCCTACTCTTGCCCAACTAATTGAACTCATATAATATCTTGGTATGGATCTTTAAACTCAACTGAGATAAAAATTCGTGGAAGACATGTATGTATGTATATAAATATGAACCTCCAGAAAAACTGCTTAAGAAAACTCAAGAAAAAAACACTTACCTGTAAGGCAGGTACATATATACCTGTATGTATTAACATTATTTACCTATGTCAGGTACATAATTTTATGTGGGTGCTTGTCTAATCGATTGATATAATATGTGAGTCTTTACTTTTTATTGATTAAATTGTATTTTATCTATATCTTAGGAATATTATCAAGGAAAAAAAATTCAAAATTCAAAATTTGGAATTCAATTTCAAGGAAATAATGCATTAAATTTAGATTTTCAATGTGTTTTCCTTATTTACCTTAAAGAGTAAAATGGACACAACAAAAAAGTAATAAATGTCAAAGGACCTACATCTAAAACCAAAAACAAGAGGACTGGACCCAATGATAGCTAATCGTTTTGGACTTAGATCTAAGAGCATCTCCAACCGATGTGTTAAAAGTGCCACATAGACGTTTAACAGCTATAAATAACATCTCACATCACTCCAACCGATGTGTCAAAGCTGATGTGGCATGAAGGCTGGAGGTGATGTTATTTTTGACATCCCAAAAGCAAGATGTCAAATGAATATTTTATTATTTTTTCTTTTCTTTTCTTTTTAATTAAAAATAAATCAACACTAAAATGTAATAAAATAATAATTTAATTTGACATATCGGGTGGAGGGTAAAGCTGTGTAAGATGTCAAATTGCCACATCAGCCATCAAATTTAAATTTGATATTTGGTATTTGACATCTCCCTTGGAGATGCTACCCCTTAAAATTTTTCATTTTAATAGTCATCCAATTCTCCATTTAGTATTATAACAGTTCCATCTTTAAAGTATATTAATATTGCTGTTAAATTGAAAAGTAAAACCATCCATATGAATTAAAATATTAATAAAATAATTAAAAATTAAAAGAAACTATTAAAAAATTTAGAAAATAAAATAAATTGAAAAAATTGAATCGCGCAGAGACAAAAAAGGGATTGATGCCGCAACGTACGTCCACAACTTTCCTATTTTTCTTCCTAAATTCGACTTGTGATACTTTTTCCTGCAGCCATGGGGTTTTGATCACTATATTAGCCATGACAATTTCCTCCTCTAGGTTGGTGGCTAGGGTTTTTGGTGAGGACTGTTAATGGAGGAGGGAAAGACGGGTGATGAGGGAACTAGGTTTTTTTTGTGTGGTAAAAAGTCTCATTTACCCTTAAAATTGGAGCATGTGCCATCCACGTAATTCAATTTAACGAAAAATCAAACAAAACAAACACTCAACAAACCTAGATCCGAAACAGATTGAGGCTAAAAACCCAAGATCCAAGTAGATATGGGGAGGAGAAGAGGAAGGGAAGAGAGGGGCCAGCAAGAGCCCCTAGGAAAGTGGAAAGAGAGGGAGAGAGGATGAGGGGGAGGGAAAAAGATGGGAGAAGATGGGTAGGGAGGAGGGGCAGTGGCCACCTCCCCCTAGCTTAAGAAGGGTTTGTTGTCGGCAAGAAGAAAGAGGGAGGCAGAATGATAACCAAGGCTTAAGAATGATAACCAAGGCTGGTCAATGGGCCGGGCCGGTAGCCCGGCCCAAATTTAATGGGCTTGGGTCGAGCTGGGTCGGGTTTTAAAAATGAGAGAGAAAATAGCGGGCCGGGCCGGGCCAAAACGGGCCTACTTCAATAAAAAAAATCATAAACTTAATCATAAAGGAATTTTAGTCCAAATTTGAGATTAAACTCACTTAATTCCAATATTTTCACATCAAATCAAATTCATAAAACACCTAATAAAGTCACACAACTTAATAAGATTTTCTACAAAAATAATAAAACCAAGTATTATTTTTGAGGTTATTACATAATTAAACCGTAATACGTTTTAAGAAATAATTTTAAAAAATAATAAGTATAAAAAAAAATATTTTTTTAAAGGATGGTATGACTAAATATGCAAATGTTTGGTGATGTGTTCAATAAAAGCATGATTATATTTGGTGGTACGATTATGTTTCATGATATGATTATATTTGGTGATATGATATGTTGTTCATCTTATTTATATATATATATATATAATTGTTGTATTAATAATTGACACAAATTAAATTAATGTGCTAACCATCTAATTATAAACTAGGAATGAGTAAAGAAAAGTAAATAGAATGAAACAAATTATATATGTGATTTAAGTGATATAATCCTAATCCTAAACTCTTATTTATACATAATTATATATGTATGCGGGCCTAATGGGCCGGACTTTTGTGGGCGGGCCGGGTTGGGCCTTCTTGGGCCGGGCTTATGGTCCGGGCCGGGCTTCAAACACTCAAGCCCAAGCCTAGCCCGGTCCAAGGCAGGCCGGGCCATCTCAAAGCCCATAACGGGCCGGGCCGGACTTTTTTCGATGGCCGGGGCAGACCCCCATCGGCCCATGAGCCCGCGGGCCAAATGATGAGGCCTAATGATAACCACTTTTTTTCTATTTAATTATACATATTTGACGAGCCAATTAAATGGTAGTTATTTTAATGGTTTCTTGAGCATTGTGTTAGTCTATTTATTGGTCATAACTAAATGCCCTAATGATTTTTAATTTTTTTAATTTATTATAAGGATGATTTTTGAATTTCCTTAAAAAATAAACAGACAGATCGTTAAAATAAAATTTATAATAGGCCTCAATAAATCTATCAAATAAATTATTTGAGTTATACCTTATTCCTTAATAAAAAGGGACAGTGTTAGAACGTCGAACAAAATGCCCTTTTTCGAACAAGTGAAACAAGCCATTCAGAAAAGCACAAGTTGCCAATTCGACAAATCTTAAAACCACTATAAAAAATAGAAGTGGATATGCATCAATCAAAGAGCTCTTGGCTTTACGGCGGCCTTATTCTAGGCCTACATGTCGAATTTTCTTACATATAAATAATCAATTGTGTACATACATATATGTTTATCTTTTTAATAATGTGATCTGTTTTATGATGAGAAAATACATTATTTTATAGAACCGGTTGTATGTAAGAGTTACTCATATATTAGCTGGCTAACGTTATCTGCATTTTAAATAGTTGGTGGACAAGTTATAACGTCAGTTAAGTCAGTTGGTCAATGAAGTGTGTCTGACCCCTTCAATGCTCTTTATAATATTGCTTTATTCAAATAAAAATTAGTGGGTGGACATGAACTCAGCTGTCCCGTCGAGTTTTATAGTCATAAATGACTGAAAATTCGAGGGGTCCCTAGAGTTAGACTTGCATTAGCCTAAAATTCTTACATTTTCCTTTTTTTTTTTGTTCGAAAAATTCTTACATTTCCTAGACCCATCGAATGGAACTCAACTTGTACCTCCTTGGCACCGAAGAAACCCGTGCACAACCTCCCCAGACCACCATTAAATCATTCTCTAGCAATATGCAACCACTCAAATAACCAAAAACAAACCACAAAAGCCCCATAATTTCAGAAATCTGAAGAAAACGACAAGGCCAGTGGTGGCAAAGGTGGCAAAGGTGGCAACGGATCTCGCAAAAGAAGGGTTGGTATATGTACGTATCTTTCTTGATGGCACTGTTGTTGAGTATTTAATAAAAGAGAAATAATGACCTTTTTAAAGTAAGAAATGGGGAAGGCCCAAAAAGAGCATGTTCATGCCATCTCATGCTTACATCACTGACAACCCATTTGGCTGTTTCCTCTAAATCGAGTATACTTCTTAATCTGTTTTTATTTTTTATTTTTTATGTATTATACAAGTGATATTGAGGGGACGATGATTCAAATATAAGATTTCGAGTGAAAAATATAACTATTCTTAATCACTTAACTTACAAACAATTGTTGTTTCTAATCTATTTTTTTTTCTTATTTAAGGTTATACTTACAAACCTATGTTTTAACCTTTTTCACAAGGAGTCCAATTTTTGTTTTATATAAACCCCCTAAACTCCCCCTACAAATTCAAATCAAACCTCATCATATTGGCCTATAGCAACCCTTTTGATAATTCAAAGTCTCATATTTCATAATTCAGTGATGGCTCACCACCAAAACAACCAAAACAACACCCCAAATGGCTTTAACCAATCCCAAGTTGTAGTGGTCATGGTGCCCTTGCCAGCACAAGGCCACCTCAACCAACTCCTCCACTTGTCCCGCCTCGTCTCCGCCCACGACATCCCCATCCACTTTGTGGGCTCCCCCCACCCACAACCGCCAAGCCAAGCTCCGAGTCCACGGTTGGGATCAAGCCTCGGTCTCCAACAACGTCCAATTCCACGACTTCCAAATCCCTCCTTTCCCCTCCCCTCCACCCAACCCCAATGCAACAAACAAGTTCCCCTCTCATCTCCAACCCTCCTTCGAAGCCACCACGCATCTCCGCCAGCCCATGGCGGATCTCCTACGCCAACTGTCACCCAAAGCACGAAGAGTCATCGTCATCCATGACTCCATGATGGCCTCAGTCATCCAAGATGTTGCTTCCATACCAAATGGAGAGTCGTACACTTTCCACACTGTGTCTGCCTTTGCGTTATTTTTGTACCTGTGTGAAGCGATCGGACGGCAAGCAATGCTCAAGGAGCTACACGTTGAGATCCCAGATGACACCCCATCTCTTGAAGGCTGCTTCACCAATGAGTTCTTGGATTTCATTGCTGCACAATATGAGTGCCAAAAGCTGAACAACGCAGGGAACATTTACAACACTAGTAGGACTATTGAAGGACCTTACATGGATTTTCTGAATAGGATTGGAGATCACCAGAAGCAGTGGGCTCTTGGGCCATTCAACCCAAGTACAATATTGAAATCTGGTAATTCAAATGGTGGCAGGAGGCACGTGTGTTTGGATTGGTTGGATAAACAAGCACCAAACTCAGTGATCTATGTGTCTTTTGGAACAACCACAGCCATGAAAGATGAGCAAATTGCAGAGCTGGCAATTGGGTTGGAGCAAAGCAACCAAAAGTTCATTTGGGTACTGAGGGATGCTGATAAAGGTGACCTTTTCAGCAACGAAGAGGAGAGAAGAGCTGAGCTGCCACAAGGGTATGAAGAGAGAGTCCAAGGAAGGGGATTGGTGGTGAGAGACTGGGCCCCACAGTTGGAAATCCTAGCCCACAAATCAACTGGAGGGTTTGTAAGCCACTGTGGCTGGAACTCATGCATGGAGAGCATCACCATGGGGGTGCCCATAGCAGCTTGGCCAATGCACTCAGACCAACCAAGGAACACAGTTTTGATCACAAGGCTGCTTAGGGTTGGTGTTGTGATGAGGGATTGGGCCCACAGGGATGAGATTTTGACATCACTGAGTGTTAAAAATGGTGTGGAGAAATTTATGGGATCTAAAGAAGGGGATGAGATTAGGAAGAGGGCGGCAGATTTGGGTGCTGCCGTCCGGCGGTCCATGGTTGAAGGTGGAGCTTCTCACATGGAATTTTCTTCTTTCATTGATCATATCACCAGATACTAGTTAAGCAAGTTAATCTATTTTATTTTATTTTATTTTTTCTGTAAAATGTAATTACTATGGAGCTTTGTAGTCCTGGTATTTAAGAATCAGATTTTCACCCTCCTCGATTCAAGTCTTTAGTGTTTTTGCACTAAAAACACGAAAATTTAATATGCAATAGGCAAATAAGAAGGAAAAAAAATATAGAAATATGCAAAATCACACACTTTATCAAAAAGTTTCAAGCTATATTTAAGAATCAGAATTCGACTCTCACCCTCTTCCATTCAAGTCTTTAGTGTATTTTGTACTAAAAAGATGAAAACAGAAATGCAATACCCCACACTTAATACATTTGTACTGGGGATAGCTTTTGCACCAACTGCGATCACTTTCAACCTATGGCCAAAGGGATAAAGATCACTTTCAACCGAATTTAATATGGACCTTTATTTCGTCCTAAAAAAAACAGTATGGACCATTATTTGAACAATATAGCCGCTTTTCAGAAATAGTTGCTGCACTTCCTTATTGTCTACTAATAAAAAATAAATGCGAGGTACTTTTTGAATTGGAAATCGTGGGAATCCTTGGATACCATTTTCTCACAATTACCAGCAAAAAACATTTCTCTGCAAATAAAACAACAATAATACTTTAGACATTAACAAATTAAACCATCATCTTGGGGTCGAAAATATTGGTGTCTATAGCATTACTCAACATTTGACTCTTTCCACCCAACACTTGATACATATTTGTCAATTCCACCTTCGTAGTAATCGACTATAAGACATAAAAGTTATACATAAATTGTTATTTTTATATTTAGAATAACTCAATAAGTTATCTAAAACTATTCTCTATCCACACTTCATAGCCATCGTAATCCTTTCATCAAACACCCACATACTCAAGGTACACTAAACCATTTTGAAAGAAAGCTAAGAGAAAATTATTTCTGTGATAATTAAAAAATATATATATTTCTATGACAGTAAAATTTTCTGTTGAAAATGATATGCATCGTTAAATTAACTTCTCATTTTTCATCTATTGGAGCACTTGGACAAAAGCAGTTGGGCTTCATACGTGGGCGAATCTAATTTTGATACCATATTAAAATGTGATAATCTAATTCAAAATCATTTGAGGCCCAATATCATTTAAAATATTATAAGCAAAGCTCAATTTCCCAATATAGAATTAACATCAACAAATGACTATGATCATGAAGGTTTGAACTAGGGGTGTACAACATTTGAAACTAATACAATTTCACCAATCCGCATCTAATCCAATATAGATTGGATTATGATTTTTCCAATCTAATCTACTCACATTAGGGGATTAAATCTAATCTGATAATCCAATTGAAATTGGATTGGATTGGATTGGATGATCGGTTTCCATAATAAAAAAAGATGATAATGAAATACGAAACATTTATCATCAAGTTTAATATAATCAAACATTTTAATATACGTAAATGTAAAGTATAAATAAAATGTTAGAGAAAATCATTTTGATTTTATAATATATTAAACATAACTTCATCAAATTACTTAAAATGTTTATAACTTTCTTAATGAAAATTACCTAATGAGCAAAATACGCATGAAACTAACTAGATTGGATTGGATCCTCACAAGCAAATCCAATACCCGATCCAATCATGTCATTTTGGAAATTAGGGAATCCAATATGCCAAATCATCGAAACCGATTAAAATTGGATTGAATTGGATTTGATCAATCAATTTAGGCGGATTAAATTGGATCTTTACCCCACCCCTAGTTTAACTTTGAAGCCCCCAAACAAGCAGAAAATAATTTTATAAATTGTGTTTTTTGAAAAACAAATGGACCTTATGTTCAAACCCTACATAGACCACTACACGTGGGTCCATGCACAAACATCATTAAATGTCCATTTAACATTATTTATTCTGTTGCCTAAAACTGAAAAATAAATAAATAAATAAAAAGTTGAAGGCTTTGCCGTGTATTTCATGTTTTCAATCTTAGGTTCAATAATAAAAATGTGTCCCAACATATTTGCCTCACCACAATTTCCCAATATGAACATGTGTGTCGGTTGTGTAAAACTTTTACATCAAGTTAGGAATGCACCATAATGTATGTCTAGTCATCAATTTAGAATACTTGTTGCTCCTTTTTTTTTTTTTTTTTACGTATTGGTTTGCCAATTACATCTCTAACAAAACAAACTAAAGAAAATGTAGCCAATTTTTTTACCAACCCATTGAAATCGAATTTTATCACAAGTACTTTTCATGTAGACATCAAAAACTTTGGGGACATAAAAACACACACTACTACAAAAAACAATTTGCGCGACGAATGATTTTTAGTCGCGCAAAGGAAAACTCGTCGCACAAAGCCACTTTGCTCGACGAAGGATAACAACTTGCGACGAATCATGACGACTTTGCGCGACGAAAATAACAACTTTGCGCGACGAATATTAATTACTTTACGCGACGAATATTATATACTTTGCGCGACGAATAATATCTCCTTTGCGCGACGAAAGCTAATGTCGCGCAAAGGTTTGCGCGAATATTCATTTTTTTTAATTTTTGTTTTTTGAAAAATTTAAACTAAAATAAACTAATTTAATAGTTTGCGCGACGAAATATTTTGTCGCGCAAGGTTTTTGATATTTTTTTTAATTATTTCTCTTATATCAATTTCATTATATTAATTTTTTTAAATTTAATTTAATTGTATGATTTTATTTTTCTTAATTACTTTAATTTAAATTGACATATTCAAAATAAAATTACATAAGAAAAATAATGGTCAAATTATCCAATACACATAATATTCAAAATGTACACTTAAATTAACAAAGTACAATAATAAAATCTACAAGCCTCTTATATCAAATCCTCAACTTTAGCCATCAAAGCCTCAACAATTCCCTACAAAAAAAAAACAAATATTGTCAAATAACAAAACAATAACATAAAATAATGACAAATAATTGGCATAAACCCAAAACTAACTCCAAAAACACATATTAATGAAAAAAATTTAAAATTTAAGAGAAGTGAGTGTGAGAGAATTAGAGAAGATAGTGAGAGAGAGATGAGAGAGTGAGTGAGAGTGAGAGATGATGAAAAGAGAGATGAGAGAGTGAGTGAGAGAGAGAGAGAGATAGTGAAGAGAGAGATGAGAGATTAAGTGAGAGGAGTGAGTGTGAGAGAAATGGTAGGATTTGGGGAGTCGGAAAGAGAGAAATGGTAGGATTTAGAAGACATTGAGAAAATGGTGGAGGAGTTATTTTTCTTTTAAAGAACGTATCACTTTGCGCGACGAATATATTTTGGTCGCGCAAAGTGTTTTAAAAAATTTTAAAAAAAATTCCCATTTTTCGGTGCCCGCCAAATTTTTTCAGTTTTGCGCGATGAATTTCTGGTCACCCAAACTTTTGCGCGACCAAAATATTCCCGCGTCCCATTTTTGTGCCCGCCAAATTTTTAGAGTATACTTTGCGCGACGAATATTTATATATTGGTCGCGCGCAGTCGAAATTTTTTTAAAAAAATCCCATTTTTGGTGCCCGCCAAATTTTTAGGATATACTTTGCGCGACGAATAATTATAATTTGGTCGCAAAGTCGAATTTTAAAAAACAAAATCCAATTTTTGGTGCCCGCCAAATTTTTAGGATATATACTTTGCGCGATGAATAATTATAATTTGGTCGCGCAAAGTCGAAATTTTTTTTTTAATTTTAAAAATCCCATTTTTGTGCCCGCCAAATTTTTAGAGTATACTTTGCGCGACGAATATTTAGATATTGGTCGCGCAAAGTTGAAATTTTTTTAAAAAATCCCATTTTTGGTGCCCGCCAAATTTTTAGGATATATACTTTGCGCGACGAATAATTATATTGGTCGCGCAAAGTCTAATTTTTTTATTTTATTTTAAAAATCCCATTTTTGGTGTCCGCCAAATTTTTAGAGTATACTTTGCGCGACGAATATTTATATATTAGTCGCGCAAAGTTGATTTTTTTTTTTATTTTTAAATTTCCCATTTTTGGTGCACGCCCAAATTTTGAGAGTATACTTTGCGCGACGAAATACCAATTCGTCGCGCAAAGTCTTTAAAAATATTTAAAGCTAGTAATAAATACATATACTATTCAATTTCTTAAGTGTTATACGTACAAAATAAATAAATTTAAAGCTACTCAACGATCCAACCGTCAAACTTGTTTGTTTATACATCGAGATCATATACACCAAAATTCAGAAAAAATAAACATTAAGAGATCAATTAATGGGACAAAACATTTCGACAGTTATAAACGAAAAATCATGATTTAACGGTTATTTCAACCCTGATTTTGATGATTTTTTATAGCTACACTCCTTGATGCTATATGAATACAATGATGACATTCGATTGTCAATTTAAAATATTTACACTAGTAGATACCACAAAATCTTATGTTATATTTAATAAAAGTATAAATAAACTTTTATTTGTTAGTGAATATATTGTTTTCATGGCATACGCATTCTACGAAACTAGTTTCAACGATCCAACCGTCAAATTTGTTTGTTTACACTTCGAGATCATATACGCCAAAAATCAGAAAAAATAAACATTCAGAGATTAAGTAATAGGACAAAACTTTTCGACGGTTATAAACGAAAAATCACGATTTAACGGTTATTTCAACTCTGATTTTCATGATTTTTTACAGCTACACTCATTGACCCTATATTAATACAATGAACCACTTCGATCGTCAATTTAAAATATTTACACTAGTGGATACCACAAAATTTTATGTTATATTTAACAAAAGTATAAATAAACTCTTAATTATTAGTGAATATATTGTTTTAATAGCATATGTATTCTATGAAACCATTTTCAACGATCCAACCGTCAAACTTATTTGTTTATACTTCAAGATCGTATACCCCAAAAATCGAAAAAAAATAAACATTCAGAGATCACGTAATGGGACAAAACTTTTCGATGGTTATAAACAAAAATCACGATTAAACGGTTATTTTAACTCCGATTTTGATGATTGTTTATAGCTACACTCCTTGACCCTATGTGAATACAATGACTCAATTTGATATTCAATTGAAAATATTTACACTAGTGGATACTACAAAATCTTATATTGTATTTAATGAAAGTTTATAAACTCTTAATTGTTAGTGAATATATTGTTTTGATGGCATACACATTCTACGAAACTAGTTTCAACGATTCGAACCGTCAAACTTGTTTGTTTATACTTCGAGATCATATACGCCAAAAATCGGAAAAAAATAAACATTTAGAGATCAAGTAATAGGACAAAACTTTTCGACGGTTATAAATGAAAAATCACGATTTAACGGTTATTTCAATTTCGATTTTGATGATTTTTTACAGGTACATTCCTTGACCCTATATGAATACAATGAACCAATTTGATCGTCAATTTAAAATATATATTTTCTAACAAAAACCCAATCCGAACTACAATAATATATTTTTCTAACAAAATAATTTTTTTATTTTATTTATTTTTGTATAGACTTTGCGAGACGAAGATTATTATTTCGTCGCGCAAAGGCATCCAAAAATTTTAAAAAATAATTATTTATTTATTTATTTTTGTAAATACTTTGCGAGACGAATCATTATTCGTCGTGCAAAACTCTGTGCACCGAATTCTAGTATTCGTCGCGCAAAGGCACTTTTCGCGACGATTCTTTGTCGTCGCGCAAGATTTTGTCGCGCAAAGTGACTTTGTGCGACGATTTGTTTTTGGTTGCGCAAAATTGAGTCGCGCTAGACTTTGAGCGACGATGATTTATATTTGTCGCGCAAAGTCACTTTGCGCGACTAATTTTGTTTCGTCGCGCAAAGTTTGGTCGCGCAATGGGTTTTTTTTAGTAGTGACATTGAGGAAGTCACATAACGTAACATGTTACCAAAAAGTTGGTAGGAAGACCCTAGAACAATTAGGTAAGCATGTGCTAATATATTAGTATGGTACCATGAAGTTGGGTATCTCATTAATTACGAAAAAGCTAATTTCTATTCATTAGGTTTTGGCATTGGGTGAGTGAATGACTAATTGCTACATTAAGTATAATTATTTTTATTTACATCTAAGTGAATACGGTTTGCAAGCATGTGCTAATATATTAGTATGGTAGTATTAATAGGTTCTCGAAATCATGTGATACTTAGGGTTTATTGCAATATTTCATAAAATAGAGGATAATAGAAAGGTGGAGAACCTTGTTGAAAGTCCCCTGGGAGACGGTGATCAAGTACTCAGGGATGGCATGTGTGTGGTACTGGGAGTATGTGTCGAGTTCGAACCAAAATTGAGGGTTGAGTTTGATACTCTTGATGATGTATACAATTTCTATAATATGTATGCAAATAAAGCTAGTTTAGCCACTCGGATAAATTTCAAGTAGAAAATCAACTTACACAAGGGAGATTTTGTGGAAAGCATAGGAGTGCTATAAAGAAAGGTGTCATAGGATCCAGGAGGATCATGTTTCCAAAAGACGGTGGGGCAATACCCGAACAAATTGCAAGGCCAAGCTTGTTGTTGGGAAGGCATATGGGTTGAACAAGTACAATATTGTTATCTTTGTAGAGGAACACAACCATGCAATTACAATGCATGATAAAGTGAATTTTCTTCGATCACACTGTATTTACAAAGTCTAAAAAGTCATATTATGAAGATCTTGGGTTAGCTAATATCCATAAGCAAATGGGTATTCTTGAGACTCAAGAAGGAGGAATGGAAAATATTGGGTGTGCAAGGAAAGATGTGTACAGTAGCAAAAGATATTTGCGAGCAAAGTGCGATGGACAAGATGCAGAGTTGTTGAGAGAGTATTTTTTGGGTGAGAAACAGAAGAACGACTGTTTTAATTTCAAGATGAAGGCATATTATACTAGAAGCTTGTGTAATTTTTTCTGGATAGATGCGCGATCTATATGAGCTTATGGGTTCTATAGAGATGTAGTTGTGTTTGATATGACGTACAACACCAACCGGTATGGCATGATTTTTGGGCCTTTACTGGCAGGTTAATAATCACGGCCGAGGATTAAAATATCGGTTGTGCAGATAATATCGGGCCTCCAATTTATGGATATTTCGGGAGATATATCGTTATTGTTTTAGGTATCGGGAAAAAATCAACCAAAATGACAGATATAAGCATTGAAACACATAATTTTGGTATAAAACTTTCATAGATGTTATGTACATTATCAATGAATGTATTGAACAAATAAAACTCAAAATTTACTAATAATAAGATATACATATGATGAAATATAAGTGGTATGTAATGCGCGTTAATGAAAAGTTTGAAAATAAAATGTTGATTAGAATGAATAAACCATGCATAAATCCATAGTTTGTTTAAACATTGGATTACAATTTAGATAAGTGTCCATCTACATAAATGAAGAGCTCCTATGAGGTTCAAATAATGAGGAACAACCATCTAGATTCATACAATAGTCATACCAAGTCATGTAACCCGAGCAGTTTGTAAACCATGTTTGAACATGGTGCACATAGGTCTTTCTTGAGCTCCCTACTATCCTCCCATATATGGGATAGTTAGGATTAACCCAACTAGTAGGTCCATAATCTGTTTCATCATCTTGAGCTCCATAACTAGTTACACTATAATCATACATGACATAACCATAGCCATCACATAAGATTCATTTGAGTTAGTACTAGGTCTAGTTCCTATGCTCATAGATCCAAAATTGATCGCCATGTCCTCTTTAGATGGATTGAAGGTATGTGGGCAATGGACTGTGCATAGATTCTTCATATTAATAATTTATAGGGTTCTGGGCAAAGATTAGCTATTTTTGGGTTTCAATTTGCTTCAATTGCCTTGAAAACTTCTGAATTTTTTTGGGTTATGTTATGGGTATCGGGAAATATCGGGGATATCGGCAAAATATCGAGGATATCGTACTTATCGGGGATATATTGTCGATATAGGGGAATATATGACCTTACCCCCCAATATCGGTGTCGATTGTTGAAAATACCGACATATCGGCCGATATATCGGTGTATCGGCCGATATTTCAATCCTTGATCACAGCTAAACAATATTGTTCGCATGTGGATTCCTAACTAGCAAAACCATCAATTGTTTTGTTTGGTTGTTTGAGGAATTCAAGAAAGCCATGTTGGGTGGGCCACCAAAACTGATTATTACGGATCAAGATGCAGCCATGACAAAGGTTATTGTGATAGGTCTCTCGAAGAAATTTCATAGATATTGTATATGGCATATCGTGAATAAGTTCGCATACAAACCCAATTTAAGAGACAATTTTTGTGAGTTGCATCAGTGCATATGGGAGGTAGATACAAGAGAAGAATTTTATGCTAAATGGGATGATGTGGTCACAACCAATGGACTGAAGGAGGATAAGTGGTTGAGCTCTATTTATGCTTTGAGTGCAAATTGGGTTCGGCATACTATAAAAATGCGTTTTCCATGTAGTATATTGACATACGAAACACATTGGTGAAATATAGAACATGTTTTGATGGGGTGCTTGCCTAGCAGGGACATAATGAGGTGGTTATTGATCATGTTGATTGGAACGAAAAACCTTCACTCTCACTCCACATGTCAATGGAAACTCAAATGACGGGTATGTGTGCACACTACTACATTTTTCTATTTGCGCGACGAAGTAAAAATCGTCGCATAAAAGATCATCGCGCGACGGACAAGTATATGCGTAGCGCAAACTAGAGCGATGAAGAAAATTCGTCGTGCAAAAAAGACTTCGCGAGACAGCACAGGCAGACGACCGTCGCGTAAACCAAGGGAAAAAACCGCGAACAAATATTCTGGCGCCTAATTCTTGCGCGACGACTAAACTCGTCGCAAATGAGACCTTTGCGCGACAAAACACCTATCCGTCACGCAAGGTACGATATACAAAACCATTAAGCCTAAGCCTTAATTTTAATTTTGCCATCTAAATCATATGTTTTTCATTGATTTTAGTGAAGATCATCATTCATACCCTTTTAATTATGGGAATGATAGAGGAGAATCTTTTTGTAGGGTTATCAACCTCCATACGAATAAATTTCAGGGTTATCAATTTACGTACGAATGTTTTTGTAGGGTTATCAACCTCCATATGTTTTGAAACTAAAAAGTGTTCATTCAACTCTACAAAACTAATTTCAACGATCCAACCGTTAAACGTGTTTGTATATACTGTGTGATCGTATACCCCAAAAATCGCATATAACAAATATTTAGAGATTTAGAAATGGGACAAAATATTGAACGATTATAAATGAAAATGTTTGCGCGACAAAAATTTGCGCGACGAAAATATTCGTCTCCCTATGATGTTTAGCGCGACCAAAAACTCAATACGTCGCGCAAAATAAATAGTGGGAAAACAAACAGTGTTCCAGATGTTTCGCACCACAACTTTGTGCGACGAAACAGTGAATTGGTCGCCCAAGGTGGCTATTGTGGCTGCGTGCGTGTCAAACTGGGCTTTTGCGCGACGGAAATTCTCTATTGCGCGACTAACAAGTCAATTCTCTATCGCGCGATGAAAATTCTCTAATGCGCGACTAACAAGTCAATTCGTCGTGCAAAGTTGTGATGTCGGCACGTCTTTGCGCGCCGCGCAAGTCAATTTTGTGAGGCGGAATTTTCAGTTGTGCGACGAAAAAAAGGGTTCGTCTCGCAAAGATGTGATGTCGGCACGACTTTGCGCGTCGCTGAAGTGGAATTTGCGCGACTTATTTATTTGCGCGACGAATTAAACCTTCGTCGCTCAAAGCCGTCTTCTTTAACAGATTCATTTCAGCCATTGCAGAGGCAAACTGAAAAATCAGTTTTGCCTCTGCTCTCCCCCCTCTCTCTCTCCGTTCTCTCCATTTTCTCAGCTGAAAATCAGTTCAGGACATATTGAAGAAGGTATTTTATTTGTTTTGTATTTATTTAAAATATCAATTTAATTTCTTTATATATTGTTTTTGTGAAATTATATTTGTATTCTGTTGTTAAATTATGCACGGCAATGTACGAAGTTAATCAATTAACTTCATACATTTTTTATTGTAAAGCTTAGTTCCCGTTCGAGGTTAGTTGGACCGCGCATGGGTGGGTAAACCACGACTACGGTCCGCGAGGTTAGTTGGATTGCGCAATACCTGAATAGTCTTTTATGTTTCTAAACTCTTATTTCTCTTTGATTGATGTCATCTAATATTTGTCAGTGCTACAATTTAATTTGAATTTCCTTCAAAGTCATGAATTATTTTTTTGAAACCTATTTTGCAAGATCAATTATTAATCTAAATGGCAACAAACAACGTATTAAGTTATTACTCAGCATTTTATGTTTTCAGGTATGTACACTCGTGCAATACTTCACAAGGTTCAGGTGGAGGAATGGAAAAGTCTTTTTTGTTTTCTGGAATTGGTAAATGTGAGGTTTTAGTAGTTAAGGGGTTTGTGCGTGATAAATGTGTCGATCAAGCGTAGTGCAGCTGCAAAGGGTTTGAATTTTACGGGATTATATGTTGCCACATGCTAGGCTGTTTGAGAATGAATTAGATTGAGCATTTTTCAGATAAGTACATAGAGAAGGTAGTTGAAAAATGTCGGTGTGGTTTATAATAGCGAGGGCAAAGAAATTAAGGATGTTGTTAACACTTGTATGGTATGAAGAGATCGATATTGTCCAAACTTACTAATGAGTTGATTGATTGTGCGCTACTCAACAATGAAGGTAATAAAGTACTTGTAGGGAATATTGTGGTCTCGCACAACTTTGTGATTAGACATAGGAAACCAAGCATTGGTCAGCTAGACATACACAACAAGTCCACACGAGTTGTTGATGATCCTATTGAAAATAATTTTTGATTATGGAATAGGTAATCCATAAAGTCAAGGATGAGTTGAGAGCCTCGTGAAGATTGTGAAAATTGTATCGGAGAAGATGCAATAATGTGGCTGCGCATAACATACCATGGTAGACCATAGTAGTTGTCCAATTTTGATTTTGTTTGTCGCAGTGCTCTCTCATTTAGTGACACCAACTGCGACATGCCTTCACTTGGGGATTGCCTTAAGAAGAAAACCTTGGCTTGATCACACTTACAATCAGGGAGGCGCAGAGAGCAGAGGTGATGGTGGACGGAGAGAAAGGAATACCTGACCTTCTTAGAGTAACAGTAGAGAACAAGCAATCCAATGTTGTAAGGGAGGGCATCAACATCATGTGGGGTCAACTAAAGGCTGTATCATTACACAAGGGTACTCTAATCACTGTGGTAGGAGTTGGTGTGGCAATTGGTAACTTCTTTAACAAAAAGCACACTCCTGAGCAGGATAAACCTGCGAGTGCGAGTGTGGATAAGCTAACTACCATTTCAAATGAGCTGGAAACTGTAAGTTTGTTGCATTTAATTTAATTTTCTTGATTTGTTTCAAAATTTCCATTTTATTTCATGTTGTTGGGAAATAGGCCACTTTTGAGTTGAAGGAATCGACGAAAGTGTTGCAGACGAAAGTGGACGCCATTCAAACTCCTTCCTGACCTCCCTTATCTCACCTATCAATCAAAGCATAAACACAGAGAGGAGCAGGTTGACCAACAATGGACTATCATCTCGCCTAAGGCATTGGCCGTGTAAGTTATGTGAACTAGAGTTTACAGTTTTTAACGCTTTCAGTTACCATATGAATTCTCACAGGCTTCGTGGACCCAAGCAGAAATACTTACCTATGGCTGCCAAGCGGTACAACTGTAAGATATGCAAAGGGTTTTCATTTACTCGAGCTTTGTATGGTCATATACATCTTCACAAGGTTCGCCCAACTCGGCCGCAACCCATACCCTCATGTGTTCGATACGCTAGAACTACTTTTCACATTCTCTTTGGACGTAACTCTAATTTGTAAGTTTGTTCCATTTAATTTAATTTTCTTGATTTTTTTGGGAATTTCCATTTCATTTCATCTTGTTAGGAAATAAGGCACTATTAAGTTGGAGGAATCGACGAAGGTGTTGCATACGAAAGTAGATGCCTTTCAAATTCCTTTCCCGACCTCCTTTATCTCACATATCAATCAAAGCATAAACACGGAGAAGAGTAGGTTGACCAATAATAGACTATCATATCCCCTAAGCCATTGGCAGAGTAAGTTTTGTGAACTAATGTTTACATTTTTTAACGCTTTCGGTTGCCATATGAATTCTCACAGGCATCGTGAACCCAAGCCGAAATACTAACCTTTGGTTGCCAAGAGGTACAACTGTAAGACAGGAAACAAAGGATTTCCATCTACTTGAGCATTGTATGGTCATATGCATCCTCATAAGGTTTGCCCAACTCGGCCGCAACACTTACCGCAGGTGTTCGGTACAGGAGTACTACTCTTAACCTTATCCTTGGACGTAACTCTAACTTGTAAGTTTGTTTCATTTAATTGAATTTTCTTGATTTGTTTGGGAATTTCCATTTCATTTCATCTTGTTGGGAAATAAGCCACTATTAAGTTGGAGGAATCGATGAAGGTGTTGCATACAAAAGTAGATGCCTTTCAAATTCCTTTCCCAACCTCCCTTATCTCACTTAACCTTATTCCAGGAAGTAACTCCAATTTGTAAGTTTGTTCCAATAAATTTAATTTTCTTGATTTGTTTGGGAATTTCCAATTGATTTCATCTTTTTGGGAAATAGGCAACTTTTGAGTTGGAGGAATCGACGAAGGTGTTGCAGACGAAAGTGGATGCCATTTAAACTTCTTCTCGACATCCCTTATCTTACTTAACCTTATCCTTGGAAGTAACTTTAATTTGTAAGTTTGTTCCATTTAATTTAATTTTCTTGATTTCTTTTGGAATTCCCATTTCATTTAATCTTGTTAGGAAATAAGTCAAATTTGAGTTGGAGGAATCGACGAAGGTGTTGCTGACGAAAGTGGATGCCATTCAAACTCTCCCGACCTCCCGTATCTCACTTAACCTTATCCTTGGAAGTAACTCTAATTTAAAAGTTTTTTTTCCATTTAATTTAATTTTCTTGATTTGTTTCGGAATTTTCATTTGATTTCATACTATTGGAAAATAAGCCACCTTTGCGTTGCAAGAATCGAGGATGGTATTGCCGACGAAAGTGGATTCCATTCAAACTCATTTCCGATCTCCCTTATCTCACTTAACATTTTCCTTGGAAGTAACTCTAATTTGTCTTTTGAGTTGGAGGAATCGACGAAGGTGTAGTAGACGAAAGTAAATGCCATTCAAACTCCTTCCCGACCTCTCTTATCTCACTTAACCTTATCATTGGAAGTAACTTTTATTTGTCTTTTGAGTTAGTGGAATCGACAAAGGTGTTGTCGACGAAAGTGGATGCCATTCAAACTCCTTCCCGACTTGCCTTATCTCACTTAACCTTATCCTTGAAAGTAACTCTAATTTGTAAGTTTGTTCCATTTAATTTAATTTTCTATTCGTCAGGGAATTTTCATTTTGTTTTGATCTTGTTGAGAAATAGGCCACTTTTAAGTTAGAGGAATCAACGAAGGTGTTGTAGACGAAAGTGGATGCCATTCAAACTCCTTCCCGACCTCCCTTATCTGACTTAACCTTATCCTTGGAAGTAACTCTAATTTGTAAGTTTGTTCCATTTAATTTAATTTTCCTTATTTATTTAGGAATTTCTATTTCATTTCATCATGTTGGGAAATATGTCACTTTTGAGTTGGAGGAATCGACGAATGTTCTGGAGACGAAAGTGAATGCCATTCAAACTCTTTCCCGACCTCCCATTGTTTGTGCCTAATAAATCACGGTCATAAACTGACCGAAGGGACTTCCTCTCGGCCCTAGCACCTACTCATGAACTGAAACGTGCCGGTTCGTTAGGCATTTTGCCTTCCTAAAAAACAAAAGAAAAGCTGTGAAGGCGGAATCCTTTCGGCCTCGCAACGGCAGAGGCCGATAGGGCGTAAGAAACACGCCCTAAGATATCAAGGTTAAAATTGCCACATGGCAATAAGGTCTCACACTTCATTTAATGAAGTAACGCCTCTGACTGTTGCAGCAAACCCACTAGCCGCGAAAAGGCATTTCATACACAAGGGAAGAAGGGAAGTGACTAAAGTCAGGGTTTGGTGAAGGAAATCAGGGTGGTTAGGCGCAAACATTCTTATGAAAATTCTTACAGCTTGAGAGATTAGGTCACCAGCTTTCAGAACATTAAATGCGTCTCCACGGCCAGGGGTGCAGAACCCACGATCAGGGCGCGGCCGAGATTTACCGGGATTTATGGGGTCACACCACCATGCTTCACGATCCCAAATGTCGATTGGATTACCCACTTGCTCTCGTCAGGCTCCACCATGCAGGTTTTTAGCCTCGATTACTACTCCAGAGCTCTTCCTATAAATACCAAGCTCGAGCTACATTCAAAGGGTTCAAACACCAAACCAAAAGCATCCCACGGAGCAAATTATATTTTCCTATAATGCACTTGCTTTCCTAGGAGTAGTGATAGATTGTAAGGAAAATCTATTCATCAATATATCATACGACCCTTGATTTTCAAGGCGCCAGAGCACCATCTCTGTTACTCTCTCATCCACCCCATATATCATACGACCGTCGCTCTGAGCAACGCGCGGAGCACCGCCCAAAACCCACCACTAACACCACCACCAAACGGCCTGGTAGCTCATGTCGTGAACCCTGACGGCCGATCAGTTCCTCTCTTGGCCACAATCGTTTGATTAGAAGTTGAACTCAAACAGGCGCACCACTTAACCATTTTATCCAAACACTTCACTCTCTCGACACACGGAGACCGTGCTGGCACGCCCGCGCACAACTGCACCGCATCCAAAAGAAGGACGTCACGTGTTGACGCATATCCCCTCGGCTCGAGAGTACCAGGCCGTGAGATTTACGCAGCCAACACCCATATCTCACTTAACCTTATCCTTGGAAGTAACTTTAATTTGTAAGTTTGTTCCATGTAATTTAATTTTCTTGATTTGTTTCGGAATTTCCATTTGATTTATCTTGTTTAAAAATAAGCCACTTTTGAGTTGGAGGAATCAACGAAGGTGTTGAAGACGAAAGTGGATGCCATTCAAACTCCTTCCCGATTTCCCTTATCTCACTTAACCTTATCCTTGCAAGTAACTCTAATTTGTAAGTTTGTTCCATTTAGTTTAATTTTCTGTTTGTCTGGGAATTTTCATTTCATTTTATCTTGTTGGGAAATAGGCCACTTTTGAGTTGGAGGAATCGATGAAGTAGTTGGGGACGAAAGTGGATGCCATTCAAAGTCCTTCCCGACCACCCATATCTCACTTAACCTTATCATTGGATGTAACTCTAATTTGTAAGTTTGTTCCATTTAATTTAATTTTGTTTATTTGTTTGAGAATTTCTATTTCATTTCATCTTGTTGAGAAATATGCCACTTTTGAGTTGGATGAATCGACGAAGGTGTTGCAGACAAAAGTAGATGTCATTCAAACTCCTTCCTAATCTCCCGTATCTCACTTTACCTTATCCTTGGAAGTAACTCTAATTTGTAAGTTTTTTCCTTTTAATTTAATTTTCTGTTTGTTGGGAATTTCAATTTCATTTCATATTGTTGGGAAATCGACGAAGGTGTTGTAGACAAAAGTGGCTACCATTCAACCTCCTTCCCGACCTCCCTTATGTTACTTAACGTTATTCTTGGAAGTAACTCTAATTTGGAAGTTTATTCCATTTACTTTAATTTTCTTTATTTATTTCTTCTTGTTGGGAAACATGCCCCTTTAGAGCTGTTCCAGCAATGAGGTTGGGGGCGGGCTGGGGGTGTTTTAGCCCAAAAATCGTTTCCAGGAGAGCAGGCTGGCCCGGACAGGAGGTGGACCCTAGCAGACTGGGCTGGCCCGAGGGGAAGGCAAGCCCGTACGTGAGCCCGAGTTTTGGGCTGATGTCATGCTAACGCCAGGTTGGCGTCAGCCCTTCTATTTCAAATTTTTTTTTTAACGTTAGCGTGTGCACGCGCGCGCTACAGTGGCCACCAACGGCTAGCAGCCACGTGGTGTCCTCTGGGCTCTCCGATCGGATTTTCCCCCAATCCAACGACAGCCAATTTTTGTGCAATAAAGAAGTGAAAAAAATTCAAAATTTTTTTTTTATAAAAAAAATAAAAAAACCCAAAAATTAATGATTTTTTTTTCTTTCTATAAATACCAACCAATACTCTTCACTTTTAACACCAAATCCTCATACATTTTCCCCTTCGTCAACTTTTATTCACTTTCTACTCAATATTTTTTTTTTCACTTTCAAGTTTTATTTTTGTCTATCATATTATGGCTTCTTCTATCGACGGTATTGGGGCATGAAGCACCATGGAAGATGTTTTGTTGTGTGAGTGTTGGGTCCAAATTAGCTAGTGTCCCGTATCAGGCAATGAGATGAAATTCTGTCATACGTGGAAAAAATTCATCAAGAATTTTGTGACAAATCGAGTTTCAACTTTAATACGGAAATGACATTGTCTAGTAGGTGGAAAATTCTCAATAAAGAGTTGTGGAATCTAACCAATGAGGTAAATTATTTGTAATTGTCGTTTTATTAATTTTAATGTTCTAGTAATTTTTTTAAATGTTTCTTGTAATTTCTATATTTTGTTAATATTTCTTGCATTTCCAATATTTATTTAAATGTTTCTTACATTTCCAATATTTTGTTAATATGTCTTGATTTTCCAATCTTTTTTTAATATTTCTTGCTTTTCCATTATTTTGTTTATATTTGTTGCATTGCCAATATTTTTTTTAAATTTCTTGCATTTCCAATATATTTTTTATATATAGATTTTGCAAGCACAAATGTGGTATGGTGCTACTGAGCAAGGCAAAAAAGTTTCAACCATAACCAATGTTGGGAGATGGTGAAGAATTGTCAGAGATTCCGAATTATTCCAATGGGTCCGACTGTGGTGTTGAACGAGACACCACTCCATGATGAATCGGCATCGGATTCGCCCTATGGATTCTCCAATGAGTCAAGACTCACCCATCCAAAGGGAGCCGAGGCCTATTGGGAGAAAGGCGATGAAGGCGAAGAGAGCGAATAACTCTACTAGTAATACATCTAAATTTTTGGAGGAAATTGCAAGGCAAAGTGCCATGAGACTTGAAATAGACAAGAAAACCCAAGAACATGAGAGGGCATTTCAAGTGGAATATGCAAAAGAAAGGAAGTATATACGCAAACAAAACATTGAGAAGAAGGATCGGGAAACCATGGCCATGGATACAAGCCATATGTCCCCTGAAACAAAACAATTTTGGAAGCTAGAACGAAGGAATGTTATGAGACAAAGGCTTTTTCGTGACGATGGACCTAGCAACACGGATTGGTTAAATGATGAAAACCATTAAGTTAGTTTGCTTGCCTTTTATTTCATTGTATTTTAATGTTTTGTTTTCAAAAGTAGTTGTAATTCATGTATTTTATTTCATTAGTAGTATTGGTTTTATTTGAGTGAATAAAGAAAGCATTCAATAAAATACCTTTTTATTCAAGACATTCCATACATAAAAAACAAACCACATCCAAAGCATTAAAAATAAACAAACCACAACCAAAGCATTAAAAAAAAAAACAAAGCATAACTAAAAATGAAACATAAACATAATAAGTAAAAATAAACTTCTACACTTCACTTCATTCACCGTCATTGCCTTTCACCGCCCATAAATACTCCATCAAGTCAACTTGACGTCATTCATGAATATAAGACGATTACATCTCCATATATCGATCAATCATACGGGCCATTACACGACCATCCCTAAGCAACAGTTCATGCTGCACTAGTTCTCCATTTGGCCTCATAGGTTTTCATAAATTCTTGTTAAGGCCATGTTCATTGGATCCGGTTCGTAAACGTCTGGAGAATCAGAATCATACTCATCCTCCACAATCATGTTATGGAGGATGATGCATGTCATCATTATGCTCCTCAGCACCTCCACATCAAACAGACGTGCTGCACCCCTAAGAGCATCTCCACCCACAAGGGCTAAGTCTAGGGCAAGGGCAAGCAAGGGCTGCCACTATTCACGTGAATAGTGTCAGCCTTGCCATTTGTGGTTCCACCCATGAGGGCTAAGTCTAGGGCAAGTCTAAGGCAAGAAAGGAAAAAAATATTATGCAACAAAATATAAACAATTTAGAAAGTGAATAAAATTGTTATGTATTTATAGGGAAAGCATCTATAATTTTTTGGTATTTAAAAAAAAAAATTGAAATTCTTTTGGATTTTTTAAATAATTTTTTTGGATTTTTTAAATATTTTTTTGCTCGTTACGTCAGCATGACGCGAGCGCGACATCACAAAACTCGGGCTGAAGCCCAGGCGAAACCTGCCCTTGGGCTTGCCCGGGCTGGTGGGACCCATGCGAAACTCAGGCTGCAGGCTGCAGCGCTGGAGGGCCAAACCTTGCCCTGGGGGCCTTTTGCCTGGTTTGGTGGGCTGCGCTGGAGATGCTCTAATAATAGATCACCGGGCTTGGAGGATACTAAAGCACCTCTCCACATCTTTTCTGTAACCCTCTTGATAGATAGCAAATAATTTTTGCTTCTGGGATTGGGGATGCGGAATTGATTTCACAAATGAGATCCACCTCGGGTAGATGCCATCAGCTAAATAATACCTATTCTGGTAGACGGTATTGTTGATTTCATAGGTGATATTCGGGGCTTCACCTCTCAAAACATCGTTGAACACCGGGGATTGACCCAGGACGTTCAAGTCGTTTTGAGATCCGGCAACTCCGAAGAAAGCATACCAAACCCATGTATCAAATCCAGTAAAGGCTTCAAGGATGATACTTTTTTGTCCTTTCCGATTCCCATAATCTCCTTACCAAGCAGTTGGGCAATTCTTCCACTGCTAGTACATGTAGTCGATGCTACCAATCATTCATGGAAATCCTCGAGTTTCGGCTTTTTGTAGAAGCCGTTGCAAGTCCCTGGGAGTAAGTTTGCGCAGGTAGTCACTGGTGTACAGAGTTTCGAACTGCATCACAAAATCTCACCAAGCTCTCCAAAGCAGTGGACTTCCCCATCCGGGCAATCTCATCCACCTAATCGCAGATGACCCATACGCCAACATTCATATAACAGCTGTGAATTTTGGCTCGGGAAGAAGTCCCAAATTTCCAGCAGCATTTTTCTTTTGAACAAAGTATTCATCATAATTGCAAAGATCATGCATGACTTTATTGAACAAATGAGGTTGCATTCTATATCGCGCTAAAAAATGAACATCATAGTACAGAGAAGTTGGGATAAAATAATCTTCTAGAAGATTCTTACCCCGATAATGTCTATGTTTGTCCACATTCGGGTCACGGCCTTCTCGTGAACCACGGCGGCTCTGGTTTTCTTCATTAAGCAAAGCCACTGCTATGAAAATTTGTTGATCTAGTTCTCTCTGCGCCATTTTGCCTGCAGCTCGTCTACGCCTTCTTTCTCTAGTTTCTCACTCTTGCCTCTCCAAGATCTCGTTTATGTCTGTCATTGAGAATTGAGTATGAATTCTAAAATTTGAGAAATGAAAATATTGAGAAGATCTGGTGTGAGAAGAATTGAGACTCTGGTTTTATAGAAAAATTTAGGCCGATAGAGATGACATGTGGCACAATTTTAGAGGGTGAAAATTTTATCTGAAATTTGAAATTCAGAATTAAATTTATCTGAAACTTGAATTTTGAAATTTATCTGAAAATTGAAACCGAAAATCTTATCTGATTATGAGATATGAATTTTACAATAAATATTGATGCATTTTAGCCCAAAAATCTTATCCGAAAATATTCTGCAAATTAATTGTTTAGGTAAACAAACTTGTGAAAAAAAAACAAAAAAATGAATAGTGTTTTCCCTTTGCCATGGCAACTGCTGCAAACACACTTTGCTTTTTGCAAAGGCAACCACTATTCACAGGAATAGTAGCTGCCCTAAGCCCCCCCAACCCCCACCCCTTTTGCCATGGCAAGGGGTTCACTGCTGGAAGTGCTCTTAGAGTTGGATGAATCGAAGAAGGTGTTGTAGTCAAAAGTGAATGCCATTCAAATTCCTTCATGACCTCCCTTATCTCATTAAAATTTTCCTTCGAAGTAACTCTAACTTGTAAGTTTTTCCCATTTACTTTAATTTTCTGTATTTGTTTGGGAATTTCCATTTCATTTCATCTCATTGGGAAATAGGCCACTTTTGAGTTTGAGGAATTGGGGAAGGTGTTGTTGACAAAAGTGGATACCATTCAAACTCCTTCCCGGCCTCCCTTATCTCACTTAATCTTTCCTCCCAAGTAACTCTAACTTGTAAGTTTTTTCCATTTCCTTTAATTTTCTTTATTTGTTTTGGAATTTCCATTTCATTTTTTCTTATTCGGAAACATGCCACTTTTGAGTTCCGAGGAATCGAAGAATGTTTTGTAGTAAAAAATGAATACCATTCAAACTCCTTCCTGACCTCTCTTATCTCATTTAATCTTTCCTTCGAAGTAACTCTTACTTGTAAGTTTTTTTTTTCATTTACATGAATTTTCTGTATTTTTTTGGGAATTTTAATTTCATTTTATCTCATTGGGAAATAGGCCACTTTTGAGTTGGAGGAATTGGGGAAGGTGTTGTTGACAAAAGTGGATACCATTCAAACTCCTTCCCGGCCTCCCTTATCTCACTTAATCTTTCCTTCGAAGTTACTCTAACTTGTAAGTTTTTTCCATTTACTTTAATTTTCTTTATTTGTTTTGGAATTTCCATTTCATTTCTTCTTATTCGGAAACATGCCACTTTTGAGTTCCAGGAATCGAAGAATGTTTTGTAGTAAAAAATGAATACCATTCAAACTCCTTCATGACCTCCCTTATCTCACTTAATCTTTCTTTCGAAGTAACTCTAACTTTTAAGTTTTTTCAATTTACTTTAATTTTTTGTATTTGTTTGGGAATTTCCATTTCATTTCATCCCATTGGGAAATAGGCCACTTTTGAGTTGGAGAAATTGGGGAAGGTGTTGTTGACAAAAGTGAATACCATTCAAATTCCTTCCCGGCCTCCCTTATCTCACTTAATCTTTTCTCCGAAATAACTCTAACTTGTAAGTTTTTTCCATTTACTTTAATTTTCTTTATTTGTTTTGGAATTTCCATTTCAATTCTTCTTATTCGGAAGCATGCCACCTTTGAATTCGAGGAATCGAAGAATGTTTTGTAGTTGAAAATGGATACCATTCAAATTCCTTCATGACCTCCCTTATCTCACTTTATCTTTCCTTCGAAGTAACTCTTACTTGTAAGTTTTTTTCATTTACATGAATTTTCTGTATTTGTTTGGGAATTTTAATTTCATTTCATCTCATTGGGAAATAGGCCACTTTTGAGTTGGAGGAATAGGGGAAGGTGTTGTTGACAAAAGTGGATATATACCATTCAAACTCCTTCCCGGCGTCCCTTATCTCACTTAATCTTTCCTCCGACATAACTCTAACTTTGTAAGTTTTTTCTATTTACTTTAATTTTCTTTATTTGTTTTGGAATTTCCATTTTATTTCTTCTTATTCGTAAACATGCCACTTTTGAGTTCGAGGAATCGAAGAATGTTTTGTAGTACAAATGGAGGCGTTGTCAACCTCATTGTGATAAATGAATTAGATAGCATTTTAGGTTTGCTTTGCAGGGAGGAGAGCAGAGAAACCAGACTTTCAATTATGAATTTTGAATTGGGTTATGCATCTAACTTGTAGTTTATCTCAGTTTGCCAAAACTCAGTATGAGTTTGGGTTTATAAGCCTCTTTGCAGGTGCGTTGCAGAGGTTATTTGCAGTGAAATTGACTTGCGGAGAAAAGAAGAAAAGGTAGCTGGGTGAAAAGCGAAAAAGTCGAAACAACCTCAAACCTCAGTTTTGTTTTGTGAGACAAATTATGTTTATATTAGGGGTAGTTTTGGTTTTTCGTGCGTCAGTTTTCAAAGATGTTTTAAAATTTAAATATTGGGCCCAATCAAAAGTACTGGCCCTCAAAGCATAAAACAACGTCAAGATATTATTTTCTCGAGTTCTTAGGAAAACTCAATTCAATATAAAATGCTTCGACGTTTGGTGGTTCCACAATTTGTATACTTGAGATCTTATCCTAAATTCCTAATTTGGTTGTCTCCAAGTATTAATTTTGTGATCAATCACTAATTTTAGGACGTTAAATGTTGGAAATATTTCAAAGAGACATTGATATATATAGTAGTCAGTAGCCCTTTGGGAAGTTCTACTCATTTGGTTGGGACCTAAAACTAATGGTCTACAAGTCAAGGCTTTTTTCTATTTAGTGGTCTTTGTATCAATAGATCGTGACAATAAAAAGTCGGAATATATTAATAACATGTCTTACCGTGTATCTTAGGAAACATGCCACTTTTGAGTTCGAGGAATCGAAGAATGTTTTGTAGTAAAAAATGAATACCATTCAAACTCCTTCCTGACCTCACTTAATCTTTCCTTCGAAGTAACTCTTACTTGTAAGTTTTTTTTCATTTACATGAATTTTAGGTATTTGTTTGGGAATTTTAATTTCATTTCATCTCTTTGGGAAATAGGCCACTTTTGAGTTGGAGGAATTGGGGAAGGTGTTGTTGACAAAAGTGGATACCATTCAAACTCCTTCCCGGCCTCCCTTATCTCACTTAATCTTTCCTCCGAAGTAACTATAACTTGTAAGTTTTTTCCATTTACTTTAATTTTCTTTATTTGTTTTGGAATTTCCATTTCATTTCTTCTTATTCGGAAACATGCCACTTTTGAGTTTGAGGAATCGAAGAATATTTTGTAGTAAAAAATGAATACCATTCAAACTCTTTCCTGACCTCACTTAATCTTTCCTTCGAAGTAACTCTTACTTGTAAGTTTTTTTCATTTACATGAATTTTATGTATTTGTTTGGGAATTTTAATTTCATTTCATCTCTTTGGGAAATATGCCACTTTTGAGTTGGTGGAATTAGGGATGGTGTTGTTGACAAAAGTGGATACCATTCCAACTCCGTCCCGGCGTCCCTTATATCACTTAATCTTTCCTCCGAAGTAACTCTAACTTGTAAGTTTTTTCCATTTACTTTAATTTTCTTTATTTGTTTTGGAATTTCCATTTCATTTCTTCTTATTCGGAAATATGCCACTTTTGAGTTCGAGGAATCGGGGAAGGTGTTATTGACAAAAGTGGATACCATTCATACTCCTTCCCAGCCTCCCTTATCTCACTTAATCTTTCCTCCGAAGTAACTCTAATTTGTAAAGTTTTTCCATTTACTTTAATTTTCTTTATTTATTTGGGAATTTCCATTTCATTTCTTCTCGTTGGGAAATAGGTCACTTTTGAGTTGGGGGTAATCGGCGAAGGTGTTGTAGACGAAAGTGGGTGCTATTCAAACTCTTTCCTGGCCTCCCTTATCTCACTTCATCTATCCTTGGAAGTAACTCTAATTTGTCAGTTTGATCCGTTTAATTTAATTTTCTTGATTTGTTTCGGAATTTCCATTTGATTTATCTTATTTGAAAATATGTCACTTTTGAGTTGGTGGAATCGACGAAGGTGTTGTAGACGAATGTGGATGCCATTCAAACTCCTTCCCGACCTCCCTAATCTCATTTAATCTTTCCTTGGAAGTAACTCTAACTTGTAAGTTTTTTTCATTTACTTTAATTTTCTTTATTTGTTTTAGAATTTCCATTTCATTTCTTCTTATTCGGAAACATGCCACTTTTGAGTTCGAGGAATCGAAGAATGTTTTGTAGTCGAAAATGGATATCATTCAAACTCCTTCCCGACATCCCTTATCTCACTTACTCTTTCCTTGCAAGTAACTCTAATTTGTATGTTTGTTCCATTTACTTTAATTTTCTTTATTTGTTAGGGAATTTCCATTTCATTTCATCTTGTTAGGAAATAGACAACTTTTGAGTTGGAGGAATCGACGAAGGTGTTGTAGAGAGAAGTGGATGCCATTCGAACTCCTTCCCGACCTCTCTTATCTCACTTAGCCTTATCCTTGGAAGTAACTCTAATTTGTAAGTTTGATCCATTTAATTTAATTTTCTTGATTTATTTCAGAATTTCCATTTGCTTTATTTTCTTTGAAAAATATGCTACTTTTGAGTTGGAGGAATCGACGAAGGTGTTGTAAACGAAAGTGGATGCCATTCAAACTACTTCCCGTCCTCCCTTGTCTCACTTAACCTTATCCTTGGAAGTAACTTTAATTTGTAAGTTTGACCCATTTAATTTAAATTTCTTGATTTGTTTCAGAATTTCCGTTTGATTTATCTTGTTTGAAAATATGTCACTTTTCTGTTGGACGATTCGACGAATGTGTTGGAGACGAAAGTGGATGCCATTCAAACTCCTTCCCAACCTCCTTTATCTCACTTATCAATCAAAGCATAAATACGGAGAAGAGCAGGATGACCAACAATGGACTATAATCTCCCCTAAGGCTTTGGCTGTATAAGTTGTGTGAATTAGAGTTTACATCTTTTAGCACTTTTGGTTGCCATATGAATTCTTACAGGCTTTGTGGACCTAAGCCGAAATACTTACCTTTGGCTGCCAAGCAGTACAACTGTAAGATATGCAACAAAGGGTTTCCATCTACTCTAGCTTTGTATGGTCATATGCATTCTCACAAGTTTTGCCTAAGTCGGCCGCAACCCTTACCCCCAGGTGTTCGGTACGCTAGTACTACTCTTAACCTTATCCATGAACGTAACTCTAATTTGTAAGTTTGTTCCATTTAATTTAATTTTCTTGATTTGTTTCGGAATTTTCATTTCATTCCATCTTGTTGGGAAATAGGCCACTTTTCAGTTGGAGGATTCAACGAATGTATTGGAGACGAAAGTGGATGCCATTCAAACTCTTTCCCAGCCTCCTTTATCTCACTTATCAATCAAAGCATAAACACGGAGAAGAGTTGGTTGACCAACAATGGACTATCATCTCTCCTAAACCATTGGCCGTATAAGTTATGTGAACTAGAGTTTACATCTTTTAACACTTTCGGTTGCCATATAAATTCTCGCAGGCATCGTGGACCCAAGCCGAAGTACTTACCTTTGGCTGCCAAGTTGTACAATTGTAAGATATGCAACAAAGGGTTTCCATCTACTCTAGCTATGTATGGTCATATGCATGCTCACAAGGTTCGCCCAACTCGGTCGCAACTCTTACCTCATGGTGTTCGGTACGCTGAGTACTACTCTTAACCTTATCCTTGAATGTAATTCTAATTTGTTATCATCATCATCACCGTCATACTCATCCTCTATGCTATCACCATTTAGTAGCTCATTGTCTATCACATCTTTGATATCAACATTTTTTCTTCCTCTGATTTTTTTTGATACGATCTAGCAAAAATATGAAAGTTGTTGCGGTGGGGCATCCTTTAACAATCAATGCTTCGGATTTAAGTAGTAAATTGCATAGTGCAAAATCTTTATACGGGATTGGAGATAGTCAATGTGATGGTTTCATTGGCCATGAAGATGAAGATGGTGCAAAACAACTTTGAACATGACAACTAATCACATCTCATTCTTAGGTTTATGAGAATTCTTAACCTATAATTTTGATTTTTGTGAATTCTTAATGCCTATATATAGTGTGCCTCTACTGTCTATATGTATTGTTTCTTTATTGTCTATATGTATTGTCGTTGTGGCATTCATATAGTGTCTCCATGATATCGCTAGAGTATATATGTAATGTTTTATAGTGTCCATTGAGTGCTTATATAGCGTCTCCATAATGTCTCTAGAGCCAACCAACAAAAAAGCCAATTGGCAAACGCATCAATTTAACTTTAAATTTGTATTTTTTTTCTCTGAAAGGAAGCGATACATTGTATTTATAAATCAAGCACAAAGAATGTTAGGCACCTTTTAAATTTTTATTTAATTCACCAATCAATATTATAATTATCCAAGTGTCGGTGAGTTTTCCCCTCCCAATAGGCGTCTTTTACAGAACACTGGTGTGGATTTATTAAAACCCACTCTTTTTCTTTTTTCGATTCGTCCATTGTATTTTCACTATGTTATGAACTTTTGTGTATGGTGCTTATGTCTTCTCTCTCATATATTTTCAATACGTTATGAACTTTTGTGTATTTCGATGTTGTAACTTATAACAATGTGTAATCAAGTTCATGGCCACTTCGAGCCTCTACATTGCCCACATTGTGTCCTGCACATCACATCATTTGGCCGCATAAAAAAAAATTGACTTTTAAAAATAACAAGATTAGTATTGTATATACCAATTGTAATTCACGTTAATCTAGGTGGGCTGGGTTGAAACAAATAATTGAAATGGGGTAACCAAATATGGAATTACATTTAACAATGTATGTGGGATGATTTATCCACCAGTCAAGGTTGCAATGGTTTTACATACCCCATAAAATGACTAATTGGGACCCTGCACTCGCTGCAAATGGCTCACAGAGGTGAAGTTCTGGTTCAAACTCCTTAAGAGACTGACATATTAGTGTTCCCATGTTTACAGACTACAACTCAGCTTTGGCTCAAAGGACATAATACCAACATGTCAATAACAACTTTGGCTGAAGGAATACCAAATACTTAAAACCTAAATTATAATAACAACACACATATATATAATATATTTAAAACATCTCCCGCTCCCATTTTTTTCTACCAATGTGTATAAGGGAGTTTATAATGATAAGTTGGTCATATATATTGTAAGTCTGTCCACTAACATATAAATTAGGGAAAAAAATAATGTGCTTTAACCATTTGTATATAAAAATAATATTAATGTATGATACATTTTGGGGAGTTGATCTGACTTAAACCCCAATACTCCACCATTTTTCTCAAGTTTGTCACGTCCCTTTTATTAGTTTTACTTTTTGATATATTTTATTTTCTTTGATTATTATGCATTATTTGATACAGTTTCTTCTAAATTATTGAGGTTTGACATTTTGACATCACCCTTTGTCTAATATATTAGATGTAATGTTAGTTTGTGTAGTGTCTCTCTAATAAAATTAGATTGTTAGTTTGTCTCTCTTTTTGATACACCTATGCTTTAATGTCATTGTTATTACCCTCACATAACAAGTATGTCTTGACAACACTTACAGACAACCTAGCATTGTATAACATAAACATGAAGAATCAGATATGACCATCAAACCTTGTACTACAAAATGTTCATATCATACCGATGTTCCCAGTTCGTAACGACTCCGCTCGTTGTCATCAAGGTATTGCGGCCACCATTGTTGTCGGGGAGCCACAACAACACTTATGCAACACTCGGAGTTTCAACACTTGTCACACTTCGCAGGCGCTACTCCCTGGGGACAAAAACTTCATACGACCCACTAATCCAATCACCCGATATGGCAAAGGGCAAAAACGCCTTTTTCCGTACACTCTTTGATATTAATTTCTCCCTCATTAGTAAAGGACTCCAATACGTCCATAGAATTTTCACTCATTTCGTCAGATATGTTCCATAAGCATATGAGATACAAGGCTAACTTGTGTCCACCACGTGTTGCCACGATGAGCTGTTGGATCCCTTGATGATATTTTTCTTTCTCAAAAGATGACACATTGCCGCACTGAACCGGGCTTTAGGATTTTCAGCCTTCCAACCACGATCCATAAATTTCCATACAACGTCCAGTGTTCCAGGTTTGTGCCAACTGAACTTGTCAATGTCCATGTGGGGCCAAATTGATTTAGTCCGTCAATGTCAATGTCAATGTCCACGGGCTACATCCTTAATGACGACCATAAATGTGGTAAGGTAAGTCCAATACAAAATGAACTGGAAAATGAACTGGTCGTCGCTAAAGTGGGAATAATAAGATAGTTTGCAATATTACAAAATATTCATATGATTTGCGTACATTGTTTCAAGGCTTCATCCAACGCACAATTTGCAATATTATAGTTTTGACCAGTGAGGGATCCCGCTTCACTTAACTTACAAGCTTTTGAAAGCAATTCACTGAAATGCTCCTTATGCACTCCACCTGCAAATCTTTTGTGGCATGCAAACGTGTGTGCACTCTCTGGACATAGTTTATGGTTATGATCTTTCACAAAATTATGAACATGCCATTTTCCCATCTTTCCACATGTAAGATTGCCTTGCAATCTGTTTTCAAGGAAGGTTGAGGGTTAAGAGAGTTACTTTTCCTCTTTTTTCCATACCTTGTACAAGAAAATCTTGCCTCAATCCATTCCTCATAACTGTAAGAGCGACGACCACCTATTTTTGCAATAACAAACCTTATATTAGCTTGGCATATTGTAAATATAAACAATATGCATCAAGCTCTAAATCAAATTCCATGTCATTATAAAAAGGGTGAAAGTTTGTATTTCCATTAATTAAACTTCCACCATCAATACGTTCTTCACCCTCATCATCATTATTGGGACTCAAATTTAAGTCAATATGGAGTCCCATCACCACCTAATAAAACATATAGGAATGAGAATACATTTATAGGAGCAAACAAATCAAACTCACCAACCAAATTAATATTTACTATAATAGAACTCCAAACAATTCAGAATTTTGGAAATTGAATTTTTATTTAAAACAATTCCAATATAAAGATAGATTAGCATAATAATTGGTCATTTCCATTCGTTGTGGTTCCATTCCTTTTTCATATCCCTAATAAAAATAGTTGGTCATTAGGAACTATTCCAGTATAATGAAGTTTTATATATGTTTTGGTTTCATTTGTAGAAATGAAAGAAGAAAACTATTCCTAGTAATTCCACTACTACAAAAAGGGCAAAAGACGACCGAGAAAAAGACGACGGAAGAACAAAAAACCGTCGTTGTTTTTAAAAAGACGACGGTAACAAAAAACCGTCGTGGATAAGTGACTTAAACAACTAAAAAATGGAGATACTGTTGAGAATTTTTTTATAACGACGCACAAAAATAAAAAAGCGTCGTCTTATTAAAAAGCTTTTCTTCAGAAGTTAAAATCTGACCAAAAAACAACGAGGAGGTATGACAAGCGTCGTCTTTTAAAAATCAAGTGTCCTTTTTTGGTAAAGACATGGTTGTTTTGAAAGAACTGCCGTCCATTATATGTAAAGACGACGGTTTTTTTATAAAAGGGTCGTCTATTATATGTAAAGACGACGGTTTATATAAAGAGGGTCGTCTATAATATGTAAAGACGACGGTTTTTTTATAAAAGGGGTCATCTATTATATGTAAAGACGACGGTTTTTTATAAAAAAGGGTCGTCTATTATTAAGTAAAGACGACCCTTGTTATATGAAAATGGTCGTCTATTATGAATTAAAGACGACCCTTTTCATATAAAAATGGTCGTCTATTATGTAAAGACGACGGTTTTTTTTATAAAAATGGTCGTTTATTATTAAGTAAAGACGACCCTTTTTATAAGGAAAGGGTCGTCTATTATGAAGTAAAGACGACCCTTTTCATATAAAAGGGTCGTCTATTATACGTAAAGACGATGGTTTTTTTTATAAAAAATGTCGTCTATTATTAAATAAAGACGACCCTTTTTATATGAAAAGGGTCGTCTATTATGATGTAAAGATGACGGTTTTTTAAAAAAGGGTCGTCTATTATATGTAAAGATGACGGTTTGTTTTTAAAAAGGGTCATCTATTGTGAAGTAAAGATATCGGTTTTTTAAAAACAAGATTTAACGGTTATTTCAACTCTGATTTTGATGATTTTTTACAGCTACACTCCTTGACCCTATATGAATACAATGACTGCATTCGATCGTCAATTTAAAATATTTACACTAGTGGATACCACAAAATCTTATGTTATATTTAATGAAAGTATAAATAAACTCTTAATTGTTGGTGAATATATTGTTTTGATGGCATACGCATTCTACGAAACTAGTTTCAACGATCCAACCGTCAAACTTGTTTGTTTACACATCGTGATCATACACACCAAAAATCGGAAAAAAAAAAAATCAAAGATCAAGTAACGGGACAAAACATTTCGACGGTTATAAACGAAAAATCAAGATTTAACGGTTATTTCAACTCTGATTTTAATGATTTTTTACAGCTACACTCCTTGACCCTATATGAATACAATGACTACATTCGATCGTCAATTTAAAATATTTACACTAGTGGATATCACAAAATCTTATGTTATATTTAATAAAAGTATAAATAAACTCTTAATTGTTAGTGAATATATTGTTTTGATGGCATACACATTTTCTACGAAACTAGTTTCAACGATCCAGCCGTCAAACTTGTTTGTTTACACATCGTGATCACATACGCCAAAAATTGGGAAAAAAATAAATCAGAGATCAAGTAACGGGACAAAACATTTCGACGGTTATAAACGAAAAATCAAGATTTAACGGTTATTTTAATTCCGATTTTGATGATTTTTTTACAGCTACACTCCTTGACCCTATATGAATACAACGACTACATTCGATCATCAATTTAAAATATTTACACTAGTGGATACCACAAAATCTTATGTCATATTTAATGAAAGTATAAATAAACTCTTAATTGTTAGTGAATATATTGTTTTGATGGCATACGCATTCTACGAAACTAGTTTCAACGATCCAACCGTCAAACTTGTTTGTTTACACATCGTGATCATACACACCAAAAATCGGAAAAAAAAAATCAAAGATCAAGTAACGGGACAAAACATTTCGACGGTTATAAACGAAAAATCAAGATTTAACGGTTATTTCAACTCTAATTTTGATAATTTTTTACAGCTACACTCCTTGACCCTATATGAATACAACGACTACATTCGATCGTCAATTTAAAATATTTACACTAGTGGATACCACAAAATCTTATGTTATATTTAATAAAAGTATAAATAAACTCTTAATTGTTAGTGAATATATTGTTTTGATGGCATACACATTCTACGAAACTAGTTTCAACGATCCAACCGTCAAACTTGTTTGTGTACACATCGTGATCACATACGCCAAAAATCGGGAAAAAAAATAAATCAGAGATCAAGTAACGGGACAAAACATTTCGACGGTTATAAATGAAAAATCAAGATTTAACGGTTATTTTAACTCTGATTTTGATGATTTTTTACAGCTACACTCCTTGACCCTATATGAATACAATGACTACATTCGATCATCAATTTAAAATATTTACACTAGTGGATACCACAAAATCTTATGTTATATTTAATGAAAGTATAAATAAACTCTTAATTGTTGGTGAATATATTGTTTTGATGGCATACGCATTCTACGAAACTAGTTTCAACGATCCAACCATCAAACTTGTTTGTTTACACATCGTGATCATATACGCCAAAAATCGGGAAAAACAATAAATCAGAGATCAAGTAACGGGACAAAATATTTCGACGGTTATAAATGAAAAATCAAGATTTAACGGTTATTTTAACTCCGATTTTGATGATTTTTTACAGCTACAGTCCTTGACCCAATATGAATACAATGACTGCATTCGATCGTCAATTTAAAATATTTACACTAGTGGATACCACAAAATCTTATGTTGTATTTAATGAAAGTATAAAATAAAAAAGGGTCGTCTATTATATGTAAGGACGACGGTTTTTTTATAAAAGGTCGTCTATTATTAAGTAAAGACGACGGTTTTTTATAAAAGGGTCGTCTATTATATGTAAAGACGACGGTTTTTTTTATAAAAAGGTCGTCTATTATTAAGTAAAGACAACGGTTTTTTACAAAAGGGTCGTCTATTATATGTAAAGACGACGGTTTTTTTTATAAAAAAGGTCGTCTATTATTAAGTAAAGACGATGGTTTTTTACAAAAATGGTCGTCTTTTAAAACACGCGAAAAAATGGCCGCTTAAGTGAATTCGCGCTCGATAAATTTTCAAATTTTCACCCGTCTTTGAAAACCTTATCTCTCATTAACAAGCGTCGTCTTTTAAAACACGCTAAAAAAAGGCTACTTAAGTGAATTCGCGCTCGACAAATTTTCAGATTTTCCCCTATCTCTGAAAACCTTATCTCTCCCTCCTTGAAACCCTCCTTTACTCTCTGAAACACCCTCATGAAACTCTCTACAAAATCATCAAAAAATCGATATCAATGAAGGAGTTGAGAGATTGAGGTCTTCGCAGATCCATAAGATGTAGAGGGAGGTTCTGTATTTGAGAATCAAAGCTGGTTGAAAGGTTTGATTTGAAAGATCTCGAACCTTCACTTTCTTCAAAGAAGATCTCGCTCTCAGGCACTCAACTCGCTCATCAAACTCAGCTGACTCGATCTAGAAAGACTTATGGAAATCGTTCTATATATATATATATATATGTTTGTTCATGTATTGTGCTAATTTCGTGGGATTTAAGTGAGTTTCTCATTTTGGTTTTTTATAAATATGCACAGCCGTCCCACAAGGCCTTCGTAATCAAGAAGAAGATAACGAAGAAGACGAGGCAAAACATACCCATCCCTCACTAGATCCGTTTGTTTTTGGACCGACAACATCATCATGTCCAAAATACTTTTTGTTTTTGTTGTTTACTTTAATTATTTTGGAATTTCATTGTTAATTTTCTGAATCTCTGATTTTTCATTTGTTATGGTGCCACCACAAGAACAGGTTATGGTGCCACCACAAGAACAGGTACTTTGCCAATTATGTCAATTGTGTTCTGCTGTCATTCTAGAGCTGCATAGATCTTTTTGCTAAGGTTAGGTTACTGCTAAACAAGTTTATGTTTAAGAGTATTGAGGTCTCTTTCATGCAGGTCTTTCCTTTTCCGACACCAACAACTTGGAAAATGTGCAAGAAGGCAGAGTTAAGTCAACCCAAGAACAAATTGATGAAGTTAAAATCAAATTAGTAGAATTTGTGAGCTCCGTTATTTCTAATTATAGGTAGGAAGTATGTATGTAATAGAATAAAGATTGGTTGACTATGTAATAACTATTGACTCTTCAAAAAACTAAAGATAATAAAACGATGATTTTATTGGAAAAACCGTCATCTGTATATATTATCAATGACCTCTTTTAATACCATAACGTCTTTTTATATACAATCAACGACGGTTTTACTAACAAATCGTTGTCTTAGAGTTAATAGACGACAATATTTCAAGAAATCGTCGTCTTCACATTTAATAGATGATGGCTTTTTAACAAAACCGACGTCTTTGGATATAATAAAACATAGTTCTTTACTTAATAATAGACGACCCTTTTTATAAAAAGGGTCGTCTTTACATATAATAGACGACCCTTTTTATATAAAAAAACCGTCGTCTTTACATATAATAGACGACCCTTTTAAAAAATAAACCGTCGTCTTTACATATAATAGACGACCCTTTTTATATAAAAAAAACATTGTCTTTACATATAATAGACGACCCTTTTATAAAAAAAAACCGTCGTCTTTACATATAATAGACGACCCCTTTTATAAAAAAACCATCGTCTTTACATATAATAGACGACCTTTTTTATAAAAAAACCGTCGTCTTTACTTAATAATAGACGATCCTTTTTATAAAAAAACCGTCGTCTTTACAAATAATAGACGACGGGGATTTACCGTCGTGGTTTTATGCATGAAAAGACGTCGCTCGATTTTACGATGGTTGAAAAACTGAATACACGACGGTGGATTACCGTCGTCTATTTCAATTTTTGTAGTAGTGTTCACTTTGCTTTGACAACATAATTCAGAATATTTGATTGGATATACAAAATTCAAGTACTAACTGTTTGGTTGCTAAGTTCTGGTTCCAACATTATTGTTTGAAAATTATCAGTTTTCTATTTTTTCTATGTTCGCAATGTAACTGTAGGCAACTCCTAATTAAAGATGCAAATTGTGTTGCGTTGGATCTTAACCCAACACATGATGTTATCAATTATCTTAATTTAACATACCACAATTTTCGTTTCTTTTTTACATTCTCACATTTTAAAGTTCGTCATAATATACTATTGACCTAAAATCAACAATGATTTCAGTACAGTAATAATAAGAGCATATAACCTAGGCTTAGATTGGTTACAACCTATGACTGATATGGTTGAGAGATGCATGATCTATGTTGTAGCATGTGCCTGCCAGAAAGGGAAGCATAAGGCTTGTGGTTGTAAACTGCCAAGAGAGAGAGAGAGAGAGAAAGGACTGGCTCTTGTAGATCAAAACATGACAGACAACCTTCAAAATTCCATTGGGTTTTTGAAACAAGTTTAACTAAGAACCCTTAAATCCTCCATTTTTCTACAAATAATTCAAAATGAATTTGTTGCACGGATATGGGTGAGTCGCCTACCCTACTATAGGAAATCATGATAGATATCAATGTTACTAAAAAGTAAATCTTTTTATCAAAAAGAAAAGAGTAAATCATATATAACCCCATTACTGACCAGTATCTAACTCCACTACTGGCCAGTATCTAACCCCATAATTGTTTGCCTCGTTAACATACAAAACTAACCTCTTTTGAAATACCCTGGTCACACACTTAGGGCCCGTCGTTTATGTTTTAGAAGCCCATTTTCATTTTCAAAGAATAAAAACAAACCCAAAACATGTTCGGTAGGCAAAAACAGAAAACATTGAAAATGTTTTCATAAAATGAAACCATCTTCACGTTTACTTCTACAAAACAAAAAAAAGTTGTTTTTGTTCTCCCAGAAAACAACGCTCAAAACACACAGCTTCTGCTCAATATCTCTCGTCTCGATCTTCTCTCCCTCTCAGACCAAAAACCAAAATTCTTCTCTCCTCCTTGCTCACCCTTCTCTTCTCTCCCCCTTTCTTGACCACTCCTCTTTGGCTTGGCTCACTACTCTATTTGGCGACTGTCTCTCTTCCTCTCTTCACCACTAAGGCTTTTTGTTCTCTCCAATTGCTCCATCGACACAGAACCACAGGAAGATTGCTGCTCTTGGAAGATCTTGGTAATTTTCTCACTTTTTCCTCTTTCTCTAGCTGTGGGTATTTTGTGCCTTTAGACCTAGGGTTTTTTGTTGTGCTAAATTTTCTGAATTGGGTTCTTTGTTGTGCTTAATTTTCTGGTCTTTGATAATAAATTTCATAGTTTAAGGTTTAGTTTTGGGATTTTTGATAAAAATTTTCATAATTTTCATATTTTTATATGGTGTTCTGTTAATTAGTGTGTTTAATTTTGGGATCTTTGATCATGATTTTCATAGTTTTGAGTTGGGTTTTGTATATGGTGGTATGTTATTCAGTTTACTTTTGGAAGAAGCTGAAGGTGGCAGAAGCAGAAGAACAACGACACAGAACTCACATTGACTGAGGTAATTCCTCTGTTTTCTTCTCTTTGGTGCTTTATTATTCATTTGGGCAATTCAGCTTTGTAATTTTCTCAAATGGGTTCTTTTTTGTGCTTAATTTTGGGATCTTTGATAATGGTTTTCATAATTTTGAGTTGAGTTTTGCAGTTGAAATTACAGAATTCTGTATGAATTTCATGAATCACAGCTCATGTTCATTTAAGTATTTCATATATTCCATTTTATCATAAAAAAATTTGCTAGGAGCTGCAAAGGTTATATGTGACTGAAGTTCTGAATTAAAGCTCCATAATTTTAATTTATGATGAAAATAGATAGGGGAAGCCATTGCACTAACTCCACAGAAGCATTACATTGGATCAGTGTTCTTGATCTGAAATATTCAACCATTATCATGAAGTCACGTGCTTACATCTCCAGAGAAAACCTACGGCCTCCCATGCTGGAGACAAAAGATCCAAGTAATGGGGCTTGATATATATTTCACATGGACTGAATTTACACATTGTTACCAAATCTCTGGAGCTTATTTTTATTTTTATGAAGATATCTTTTGTCAGCATTACACGCGATTTTGGTTGGTCACCAAACATAACAAAGCCTGGGATTTTAATGATATAAGCATGTCCCACAACACATGATTGGTCAATCACCTAAATTAACTTGAAGCTAAAGACCTTATTAGTATAGGAAGCCCTATTCTTATTATAACTAAAAGCGCCAAACTTTTATTTTCTTCAATGGTATGATCTGTTATTCAGTTTACTTTTGGAAGATTGCTCATTTATAGTTATAAACTTGTCATGTTGTTTGGTGTGGACTAGAATGCATGAATCTTGGTAGTTTGTCATTGTCTGCTGTAGATTGTTTAAGATTCGTACAACCACATCTAATGAAGCCATCCCATCATTTGTATCAAGTTCTCCTTCCTAAAAAAAATGAAAGCATTGTTATACTCATCTATATATGTTGGAAAAGCTTTTAAATAAGTAGAAACACCACTAAAAACTTGTACCTGGTTGGCATTTAGGGTCTGAATAATTGATTTGATATGTTGTTACCTGCTCCAGTTTTCTGTTTATAAACTCAGCTTGCCCATACTTGTAATTGAAATCAGAACAGTGATAAAAAAGGAACCTTTATGTGCACTTTTGTGTTTTGTGTTTGTGTATGTGTGAGAGAGAAACATAGCATAATTGAAGCAAATATGTACACATATTTTTTAATGCGAAAAATGTACCACTAAAACAGGGAAAATATATGTATTCATATTGAGTTTATCTTTTTTTATTTATTTAAAGGATATGTTTTCTTATTTGTAAATATGTGATTCATATATGTGGTGATGATATGTGCAATGTTCTGAAATGCAATAAATTATTGGATTGTCTTAATTGTTTTTTCTTTACAAGGATATGGCCCCTAAGAATGTTGATGGTGAGGAAAAAGTACAATGGCCTTCCAAACATGAGGAGTTTTTTATACATATATTGCATGATCATGTGAAGAAGGGTGACTTGCAAGCATCAACCTTTAAAACGAAAGTTTGGTCTGAAATAAGTGAGGAGTTGTTAGCAAAATGTGGAAAAAAATGCACTGTTAAGCAACTTAAGTCTAAGTTTAATAGGTTGCGAATTGCACATCGTGAGTTCTCGATCTAATTGAGCATACTGGATTTGGGTGGGATCCTATTGCTAACACGGTCACTGCCTAGAGGATGTTTGGGCTAGTTATATTAAGGTACACCAAGCCTTTGTTCAAGTTTTTTTTTTCACTTCACTTCACATACTTAATTGAATTGCTTCTGATGTTTGAGTATAATATTTGTCATGGTTTGTAGAGTAAACCAAGAGCGAAGCAATATCGCACTCAAGGTTTAGTGCACTATCAACTTTTAGGGGAGATATTCAACACCACTACTGCAACCGGTCAGTTGCGTTATGCCTCTAATCAACTTCCTCCTAACTCAGATGAGGAGCGTGAGTTAGAGAACAATTTCCTTAACACTGGTGTTCACATTGATGTTGACTTGGATGATGATGGTGTTAACCTGGAAATTGATCATGGTAAAGGAAAAAGAAAGTGTGTAACTGCTTACCCCACCTCAGCGTCGTCCAAAGAAATGGGATAAAATGGAATCCTATTTGGAGGTTTGCAGTGAAGTTATGAGTCAAAGATTACAATCAATTCAAAAGGAAAAGAGTGTTGAGGCATCTAGCACCTCAAAGGAGATGTATTCTATTGAAGAATGCATCGGAATTGTTGAAGAAATGGGGGACATTGAAAATGATACATTCAACAAGATGCTAGAAAAAATTGTGCTTGTTGAATGGAGAAAAATATTTATTACAATGTCAGATGCAAGGAGGAGAGCTTGGTTAGCTAGTCTTTAGGTATACTAGTATGATTGTGGTTAGCTAGTCTTTATTACAATGTCAGTTTTAACGGGGCATGAATATGTTCAAGAGCTGTTGAATGGAAATCCGGATAGAATTTATGACTCATTTCGCATGGACAAACATGTATTTTTAAGGTTATGTCAAACCCTTGAGACTTTAGATCTTTTACACCATGATAGACATGTGGGTATTCAAGAAGCAGTTGGTATTTTCTTATTTATAGTTTCTCATAGTATTCGTATGCGAGTTGCGGCTGAGCGTTTTCAACGATCTAAAGACACAATTCACAGACAATTAAGCGTGTGTTGACAGCTTTATGTGGATTATCACCACGTATTATACGCCCAAGTAGTAGAGGGGAAACACCGCCCGAAATCTTGAATAGCCCAAAGTATTATCCTTATTTTGAGGTGAGGAATTTTTTTTTTTTTCATGTTGCAATTGATCATGATACTATATATATATCATTTAGTTATTTTTATTATTTAGCTTAGTTACTTTTCACTATATTGTAGAAGTGTATTGGTGCAATTGACGGGACACATGTTGCTGCTTGGGCACCAGCACAAAAACAAACCTCATACCGTGGTAGAAAGGTTCTTGTTACTCAAAATGTTATGTGTGCATGCTCTTTCGATATGATGTTCACATTTGTTTACACCGGATGGGAAGGGACTGCAAATGATTCTAGAGTGTTCACAGATGCAAGTGTTGAGGCTAGAGAATGAATTTCCTTTTCCAAGAGGAAGGTATGAATAAATATAGAAAATTAAATTGAAATTATTATTAACATTATTATCACATGCAAATAACGAATTAATTAACAGGATATTACTATGTTGTGGATGCTGGATATACAAATATGCCTGGATTCTTGGCACCTTACCGAGGTGAGAGATATCATTTGCGTGATTATAGGGGACGCGCGAGCACCAAGAGGTCCTATAGAATTATTCAATTATAGGCATTCTTCATTACGTAATATAATTGAGCGGTGTTTTGGTGTGTTGAAAGCTCGTTTTCCAATTTTGAAATTGATGCCCAATTATCCTCCACGTAGGCAACGACGTATTCCTATTGCATGTTGTGTGTTACATAATTTTATTCGAAGAGAAGCACGTCGTGACAGGTTGTTTGAAGAGTTTCAAGTAGAAGATATGATTGTTGAGGGTGAAGATATGGCTACACCAAATTTAGATATGTCTCCGGGAAATATTGCACAAATGACCAACATTAGAGATAAGATTGCGCAAGATTTGTGGCGTGATTTCACCCAAGGCTCTTGATTATGTTATTGTAATTTTATGTAGTTTTTTTTTTTGGTTGCAATGAACAAGTTTTTGTAACATTTGGTCTAGAAACTTGTGTGACTAGACGCATTTAGTCATAGGTACTTAAGATATTAACTTGGATAATGATGTTATGGAAGCCGATGAATGTTTCAATCCACTAATTTAAACTAAGCCAAATGCATAGATATATCACTTTTTCTTAAATCTAATTTAATCTAAGCTCTTTGATTTTAGTAACATAGGTTAAATGAGAAAAACATGTTTGGTTACATACATAAATGTATGAAAATATCAGTTTAAAAAATTAAATAAAATCCTCCTACCGAACGCATATTCACTTTTTTTGTCATTTTCACATATTACTGCCAGCGCGTTTTCACTGTTTTTGTTTCTAAAACAGTTTTCAACTATGCTACCAGACACGTTTTTGTTCTCTAAAAATGCGTTTTCATTTTCTCGTTTTCATTTTATGAAAACATTCTCTGAAAATGCTCTCTGAAAACATTACCAGACGGGCCCTTAGTGTTTTGCACCAAATTTTAATTTGAATAACCTTACCAACAACATTTCTGGTACCAACACCAACACCCGAAAAAACAGCACCAACAAGGTCAGTACTAGTCCGTATCTGAACTCTTCCATCAGTGTTTGCTTTATTTTTTTTCCATAAAAAAAGTTGTGGGTGCAAACCACTGGTCATCTCAGAATGTGGGAACTTGGTAGCTCTCACACATATTGGTGATTAGGTAGGGAAAATCAAGCACGGTGCAAGAATTATCAAAATGTCCATAGGACATGAAGATGATTGACATAAAAATAAGTTAGGATAATGGAGTAAGTTCATGTTGAATTAATTTGAGGATAACACGAGTGGCTTCCGAGTTTGGTGATCTATGTTTCGGAGGGAGAGGAAGAATGCTTGGTGCGCACAATAGACCATAGCAAACTATAATAGCTTTCCATATGTGATTTTGTCTCTATCTGAGGGAGCGGATTCGCTGTCCCCAAATTCTATATCCCTTTGTGTCTCCTTTCTAATAATTTGAGATGTGTGCACCCACTTGAAATTAACACCGTTAACTTCGTAAAATTTAAAAAAGAAAAAACCTAAAAATCAAAGAGAAAACAAACACAACGGCAGCAGGCACCACCCCGTGACTTCCATGCCTTTTACTCTTCCTTTACTTCCTCCCTCAGCCACAACCTCACCACACCAACAATACCTACCTCTTCACGATTGATTGCCCCACTTTGAAAGCACAAAGTTCATCCCAGCCAATTGAGGGAGGCCATGAGTGGTGGCGATGTTGTATGGAGACAAAGGAATCCTTTTGCCTTGTACAAGAACAAAGCAAGGATACCTTCTTTCTAGGCAAGGTCTAAAATATAAATGGTTTTGGAAACATCGGTAGTCTAAAAACACGAAAATTTCTATGAAAATATCGGGATATTATCGATATCGATAAAAATTGAATAAAAATCACTAAAATTATAAGAAAAACTTGGAATTTTTTCTTGAAACTTTGGAGGATGTTTATTTAGTTAATTATCTATTACTGTATCACAAAACATTGGAAGGAAATTCAATGCAAGATGGGTTTAATTTATTTAACTTGATTATATAGCAAGCTGACAAACATGGGAGTGTAGAAAATATGTAATAATAGAAGATTAAGCACACCATAATCATTTATTTATAATGATTTACTACAATATTTTACACTTCATACATTGCATGATAAGATACATGAGTGGCTTAGTACCACATAGAGTTCATATTAGGTTCAAATTTGAGTTATTTACACTAACACCTCCTGAGGTTTTCAGCTTTTTCACAAAACTCCTTGAGGTTTTAGAAATTAAAAGAAGACCACCTGAGGTTTTAAATTGTTTTTATAAAACTCATTTTCATTGATTTTTCATCCAACGATTGATGATTTTATACCAAAAAAAATTCTCCAAATGAAAAAGTTGGCATTTGAGATTAGATAGCATATACTTCATTGAGGTTAGGGTATACTGGTGATTTACCCCTGAACTTGTACCTAACTTTCGATTTGCCCCTATCCTTTTTTTTGTTGAAAATTAAGGATATGAACTTCTTTTTTTTCTCCAATTTCCCCCCTACCATCTAAATCCTAAACATTTCATCCAATTTTCAGTTAAATCATTTTTAAAATTATTTTTTTGAAACAAATTGAAGAAAAAGAGCACCATCCTCAACCTCCATAGACCTTCCCCCCCACCTTCCCCTTTTGTATTTTTGGAAACAATTGAAGAAAAAGAGTAAACCTAATGTCAACCCCTTCCATCTCCTCATTTCCTCCTCCTATGCCCCACGACCACCATCCTTTACTCGCGGACCAATCCCCCCACCCCCACAGACCCTTCCCCCCCCATCTCACTCTTCTGTATTTTCATCCCTCGAACCCAGCCCACCCCCCTTTCCTCCGGGTTTTTCTTCTCCTCCCATTCCCCCATAACCGCCACCCTTCACTCCCCAAACCAATCCCCCACACCACAAACCCCTGCCCTCACCTTCTCCCTTATATTTTTTTTACCCTCTGAGCCTAGGTCGCCACCTACCCCACCCCTTGGGTTTTCTTCTCCACCCATTCCCCATGTGACCATAACCCTCCACCCTCATACCAATCCTCTCGGCCCCCACCCATAGAACCCAACCTACACCTACAAAAAGAGAGAGAGAAGAAGAGAGAGAGAGAGAGAGAGAGAGAGAGAGAGAGAGAGAGTGTGTGTGTGTGTGTGTGTGTGTGTGTGTGTGTGTGTGTGTGTGTGTGTGTGTGTGTGTGTGTGTGTGTGTGTGTGTGTGTGTGTGTGTGTGTGTGTGTGTGTGTGTGTGTGTGTGTGTGTGTGTGTGTGTGTGTGTGTGTGTGTGTGTGTGTCTGTGTTTATTTCAATTTTCTGTATTTTATTTTTTTTATTTTTAACGTACAAAATGACCACTTTACCTGTAATATCCTGACCCCAATTTTAATCAATTCATTAATCCTTATAAATTTATAAAATTTATTTAATTATGAAATTACAATTGCCCTCGAGGATAGGGTTATTTTTGTCACTTTTTAATCCGGAAGGATTTTGGGGAATTTAATGACACCATGACGTAGATCGTGTCAATACGAGTTCATAGACACGTAGTGGGCTCAAATCGAAGTTGTAACGAAGAAGTTACGATCTATCGGATGTGAGTGGCACAACCATAAATATTTCGAAGTTCAGTTTTTAAAATTTTGATTTCCCTCTCTCTCTCTCTCTCTCTCTCTCTCTCTCTCTCTCTTCTTCCTCTCGCATCAGGAGACCTCCCTTGTTACAGTCGCCACTATTTTGGCCCACCACTCCCGCGTTCCGGCCACAACCAATCACAAGGCCGGTACGAAAACAACCACCTTCGCCTCCTCTCCGTCCCGCCCGATTCCCCCCTTCAACTGCAACACCCTGTCGCGGAAAACGAGAAAGTTTGGTCGGCTTTTACGTAAATTTTCCATTGTTTGTTCCGGCTATTTTGGCCACCATTTTCATCGATCTAGGTATGCTTTCTCATCCTCTCAATGTGTTCTAACTGATGGTTGGGTTGATTATGATCGATTTTTGAGTTTTGTGGTTCGATTTACAAACCAAAGTTTGGTCGGTTTCGGCTCGTGATTCCGGCAAGTTCCGGTCACTTTTTGGTCGTGGCCTAAGAACAAAAGTTACTCCACTTGTTGTCCTAATCACAGGTATAGGTATTGATGGGTGTTTAGAGAATTTTTCGGTCGCCAAAATTTCTCAAGACACTCACGCGTTGCGGGCATGACCCATGGTACTAAAATGATCCTCATGTCGACCCGAGCATGACCGGAATGCTTGAATTTGAATTTGGTTATCATTTGACCGTCAATCGAATTACGCATAGTAAGCGTTATCCGGGTTCGAGATGTTTGAACCATTGGATCGACTCCATTTTCAAATATGTTGATCTAGGTATATCTAGGATCGTGTAGGAATTCGGGGATTGTGAATCGAGTTCCCGATACTTCCATTTTAATGATTCAAATATTAGGTCAAAAACGGTAATATCTCACTGTGTGATCGCAGCGATCTTACCATTCGAATTTAGACCAAACTTGCAGGACATGTATAATAAACTTGTTGAACCTAAAGGAACTTTCGGATCGAAATTCGGAGGTTGTGGGCCCCACGGGCCGATTGACCAAATTTGGAAGGTTTGACCACTCGCTGACCGAGCATTTAACGAGGCTATTCCACCATTCGAAACACATAGTTGGACCTTAGGAACTTCCCATCCGTCATACACATACTTGAATCTCGGGAAATTAGGAATTTATTTTAAAGTTCTCGTTCTAGGTGCTTTATTTTAATATAGTCCTCGTGTCTTTAAATAGGTGTTGGACCCAGCCTACGCAGTATGCGGGACCCCTTAGGGTCAAGCAACGTGGGACTATCTTGAGTGGACTTTATTTTCAAATAATAAACATTATTTTCATGACGAAAAGCTATGCATAATGATTTTTGGTTTATTGAGTTTATTATATAATTAATGGTTAAAACATGATATTTTTTACAAAAGTATTTGGAATACATTTGTGTATTGGCATATTGTGATTATATTGAGTTGATATATACTATTTTTGAGAATTTCTATCTATCCTTGGTTATGTGTGGGGTACATGGGTTTGTTGGTAATGAGATTATTGAATGAGAGTGGATTGTAGTTTATGTCAGTTTGTAGTGCTATAAGCACTACCTTATGTACCTCCCCTAATTTGGAATACTGGAATTGGATACATGGAATTTTGTGATACTTGGATATGTTGGAACCTGGGCACCCTCCGACGGTGTTTCATAGACCCTTAGCGGGGTTAGTCTGTACACGTAGAACTTGTCACAGGCGTACGAGTATTGAGGATTCTGTTGTACGTGTTGGTGAGCCCAATCCCTCAGCTGGGACCCGCCGCTCCCTAGCCACATGGTCAATTGAGGATTCTTCCATGTGGTCTAGTCAAACAATCCCTTAGTTGGATTGTTTCCCCTGGACAAGTTTGGTAGTGGTCATAATTATATATATATACCTAAACATTCATTCTTATTTATCGGTGAGGACAGACTTGCCTCAGTGCCAAAAGGCACGCGTTTCGAGAGATTAGTTTGGGGAAAATGGGAAAGGTTTTGAATGGGATGGTGTTAGTAAACTATTATGGGAAATAAGGATTTCACTTGGGTTTTGGTAATATATATCTCTCTACTTCGGTTTGAATACATGTCGTTTTTTAGGATCGTTCCCGAAAACGGTGGGGTTATTATATGTTGTTTTCAAAGATAACAAACTTTGTTTCTGTCCACTCACAACTTTCTATTTTGCCCTTCCCCCTCTCCAAGGGAGGAGAACACTCGTACCGAGCGGCCGAGCCAAGATCTTAACTTCCGAGCCCTTGTAGGATGACTTTCTTTGTTTTTATTTCCATAGAACTTTATGTTTCACTTGTAACCTCTAAGTTTTACTAGATATGCTCTGTTATCGCCCATGTTAGGATTGATTGTAAGCCGAGGCCAATTCTGTAAACTCATGTTAATTAATCTTGTGCATACTATCGGTTGTAAGACTTATAAATGTGTTTGAACATGTTGAAAATTTTGGGAATGTCCATTTTTCAGGGGACTTGCGAATTTCAATAGAAAGTCTTGTTCCTTTTTATAAGTGGGGTCCATTTAGGATCAGGATGATGCTAGTAAATACCACAGGATTTGTCCCGGATTACGAGGAGTTTAGGGCAAGTCCTGCCATTACCCTCATATTTAACGGCAAATTGGATGAAAAGTTGCCGATTTAAAGGGTAGAAGGGAAATTGATTAAAAGTTCATATCCTTAATTTTCTAAAAAAAACAAAAGGATATGGAAATCGAAAGTTAGGTACAGTTTTGGGGTATCCACTAGTATACCCTTGAGGTTAATTTTGTCATTTACTTAGTGTTTTTTTTCTATGAATTCATCAATTTTTGGACAAACAATCAACGAAAAAAGGTTTTGCGAACAAATGAAATTCTTAGAGCAGGTGTTCGTATAATTTCTGAAATATGAGAGAGTTTTGTGAAAACACAAGAAACCTCAGTGTGTTAGTGTAAATAACTCTTCAAATTTTTATTGCCTTCATCATCTCGATATTATTGATATTATAGCGATATTTTGGCCAAATGTTACTAAAGTGTGAGAAATTATCGACGATTTTTCCAGTAGATGATACTTATACAATATGTGTATGGATATGTTCCAAAATATCCTAACCAAAACTGATAACATTCATATTATTGATATTTTAGTGTGTTTTTTTCTGGGTGGAATGAATTTTCTCCAACAAAAAAAAAGACCTAAAATTCAAAAAAAGAATTGGGAAAATTAAGAATTTATAGCTGCAACTTACTTTGTCTTTTAGGTTTAACCTTGTGAATTAATAAATTTTATTTAACCCATGCTCTTAACGATGATAAGTTGAGCATCGGAGGGCAATCACTTTGAGGGAATCGATGTTCCTGCAGGAAGTTTTTAAATTTTTAGCAAATGTTGTACATAGCTTGGGGGAAAAAAAAAACAAAACAAAAGCAAAAATATTGCCTCACCCTTCTTAGCAAATAATTGTTGTCTTGGAGTCTGAAGTATCAGGGTAGGCACATAATTATGTGTAAAAACATCTAAAAGGAAGACTAAAAAGAATAATAATTTAGAATTATTTCTCGTGCCTAGGCTAGACAATCCAAAGTGGGTGGCAATTTCCACTTTAACCCGTTACATTAGTCGAAACCCGCACGCGGGTAATAGATTTACCCATTAATAAATGAATTTTTGAGCTAGACCTACTATTAACCCATTGATAAACGGGTGGTTTTCCAGTGTTACCCCCCCAACCCGCTCACACATGTTTTAACCCATTTATTAAACGGGTCGTGTCATGGGTCGTGTTCAACCGCCGCGAAAATTAAGAAAATCTTACCTTCACCCATCTAAGTTTCGGTAACGCTTATACTCCACCCTCTCCTCTTGCCCTTATTCATTGTGTTGTATCACTTTGTGATTATGTGTTACAAACATTCATCATAATAATTTTACAATCTCGTAATGAACACTTAATTATTA